>JAQGBA010000426.1:0-35610 GCA_034698125.1 Prionchulus punctatus | reverse complement strand
AAGAAAAGATACTCAAATACCAAGATCTTAAGACTGAGCTTCAACGCCTCTGGAAACTTAAAGGCAAAGTTGTACCACTTGTAATAGGGCTCTTGGAGCAGTAGCGAAAAGCCATAAAAAGTATGTACAATCTATACATGATACCGTCAGAACAGAAGATCTCCAGAAAGTGACCCTGCTCAGAACATCAAAAATACTGAGAGAAGTACTATCCCTCCCTGATTCTAGGTAAGAGTCTGAGGAATAGTGTAATATTCCCGCCACCTATATCCAAGCTGTGGGAGTCCATAGGACCAAATTTTTTTTAATATTATAATATTAATATGAATATGAATATGGAATCTCAGTCGCTGATTCAAAATTTCAAATAAAGTTTTCTAAAGGTTTTCATTTGAAACATGAAATGTCAATGATGTATTGCAAATGGCAATAAATTAAAGAAAATTTGTTTTAACGAGAAAATTCACACTCTTTTTTTATTATGCAGAAAAAAGTGTATCAATATTTTTTTAAATGTATTTTATTTTATTTTCAATTATTTTTATCTCGACAACGTTTTCCTCCATCGAGTCCCAAAAGACAGGTAACAAGACAATGAATATTAAGAATAAAACCAAGTTCGAGTCGTCCAGATGATGTAGAGTACAAACTGTAGAATGCTCTTTCAGAACAAGGCAAAGCCTCGAAAGACCAGCAGGACCAATAGACATTCCGCTTAGTTCGCTAGTAGTTAGCTCGATAAAAAGATACAGCGCCCCGCTGATTTCTACTGCTCCAGAGACGCCGTTCTCAACCTGATGTTGTCAGCGACGGCGTTTTGGCACGCTCAACACAAAAGAAGATGGTCAATTTCGCCCTCGGCACTCATTGATTCCCAGGCGTCGGTTGGCATCTCGTTCAGGAGCTAACGCAAAAGGATGTCGGCAATGACAGGTACCTCTCGCCGATAGCATGAACGTACACATACGAGATCGAGTTCCCATACAAGGACGCCGTGACGGGAATATCCATGGAGCCGAAAAACAATCCAGACAACAAGAAAGAGATAAGCTTCTTAGAAACGTTGGGCACCATCAAACGACAAAACTTTGGCTTTGGCGGCACAGGACTTGTCGAATATTTGATTCTGCAAAAGGGTGTCAGCGAGATATCGGGTGTTATTACGACCATCGGCGGCGAATTTAGATTCGACATCGAGTCGGGTATCACGACTTCCATACAGAATTCCTACACGACGTCCGTATCCGAATACCAAGTCAGTGTATCGGCCGCTCCATCATTTTCATACATTCACTATATGAGGAATACTTCGATCCGACACTCCTGATGAAAATTAAGCTGGTGGCGGTTGGAGAGCGTCGGCACCCAGTCGTACGCTGGCTTCCTTCCTGGTTTTACAACGACACTCGAGGCTAACTCAGATTATACGAAGTCGTAAACCGTCAGAGTGACCGCCACCATCATAGTGGCCAAAGTGCATGCTAACACTGAAGGGTGCGATAGCGACATGAATTACAAAGGCGAAGAGACGAAAGAAGAGACGATCAATAAATCCGTCTGGATTCACTGGGCTCATCCAATCTTCAAACCGTTCAATACGATATTAATATTCGTGGACGAATACACTCCACCAGCGAATACCCCGCTCGACATATGAAAGCCGCAATCGACGCCACGCCATACTAATTCATATTCTTCATCAACTGCGGAAAGTTTGACAATGTAAAGATCTACGCATGGATGGTCGACGAAAAAATATGCATTCATTGGTATGCCAAGGAGCTCGTCGAAGACTACTGCCTCAGCACCAAAGGCGACTTGATGCAAAATCTCTTCATTGAACAGTGCGTGTTGAACACCCGACAGCAAATGTGGAACCACATACATGGCCGGCATATTGAGTAACGCAGACAGTTACATGAAAATTAACCACAATGGTAATATGCCCGTAATATCCACGATGGTATCGACGGATAAGTTTATTTGGTTGAACGGGCCGGAGTTGTCAGTTTGGAATGCTTTCGAGGTGGTCAATTAAACATCTTTTAGCATTCCGTTTTGGTCTGCTAATTGTATTTGAACTTAATTGAACAATTCTCAAAACATTCTGTTTGTTTTGCCTGCTAATTTTTGAAAGTAAATTATAGACTGGAAAGTGTGAATTGTTCCAACTCGCTAGGTCTCTATGTAGCCTTCGAAATTCGTACTAGTACGTCAGGCCCACCCCTAAATAAACATATGATTTTGCTATTAATTGGCGTGACTTCTGTAACCCAATTTTTCTCACCTGACCATCGCAAGTTTACTAAAAATGGCAACCTTTCGCCTTCTCGGTCGAAAGCCTCGTATCAATCATACGAGTGAACCTAGTTTCGAATAAATTAACGTTTAACGTTTTCGCCCGATCATTATTACGTCGTTCCCCCGAAACCAATCTAACTGAACACAATATAAATGAGTCCAGAGTTTTCTACGACTGGACACCAATTGAACAGTCGCCTGTCTCGTTCTCTCTCATTCACTCCTTCTCACTCCCGCTGAGGAGATAGTTTTCTTCTTCGACATACACACGAAAGGACAGTCGTAATCCAATAGACGCCAGTAAATTTATTGTAACGCCTTTTCGGATCATTTTGTAGGTTTCTAGGTTGTGTATCGTCTTTGATTCGGCTTTTCACCGTCATTCGACCAATTTTGTCATTGTACAGTATCTGGATAACTTTTGTCGTCACCTCGCTCCGTTCCTTCGCCATCGACGAGATCATCCTTAATTACGGCCCCCTTTAACGTAATTTATTACGCTGTACATCGTGGATTCGCGTTAAATTTTTTTCTCGCGCGTAAGGGCCGAACGATGAAATACAACGTCCATACGGAGTCAGTCAGTTTATTAGTGAGTTCGGTCGGTGGACTTGGTTAATATGGGTTTCCAGAACCATCCCTTAACGTATCGACAACCGTCTCCTCGACGCAGTCAGTCCTACCTCCAGCGACCCGTACTAAGAGCACGCCTCAATTTGTTGAGACGTTTAAGTCGACCGGAACTAACAAGCCCGCAAGGTATCAGTCTGCGCCTGTTGCTCGGTGGTTGACGGTCAGCGAGTTTTTTTTCTACTTAAAAGTGCTGTTCATATATTTTTTCTTCTTCCGATGAATCTTCGCGTGTGGTCTTTCCTTTCGGTTACGGTGAGACTTCGGATAGTAGCAAGCATTCGAGCTAGCTAGCTAACTGTTGATCGTTTCAGGGTTTGATGTTTAAATGCTGCTTATCAATCCCAATCGATAATGGTGTAGTGGGTAAGAGACCCTTAGTCAGCCAAAGTCTATTGTGGACCATTCCATTCTTTCGATTCAGGCGATCCAACGATCCAGTGCAGCTCCGACGCTTTAACAGTTGTGTTCAGCACGCAAAAACCATTCGAAGGGAGGGTATACGTGAAGGGTTTCGTAGACCAGCCGAGTTGCGTTGGGATGGGCAAAGGAACTCAGGCGCCATCCTTGAATCTTACCTTTACCCAATGCGGGGTCACAAGACAACGGCAGGTATGGTTAGCATGCTAAGATTGAATCGCTAATGTTGACCCAAAACCTATCACTAGCCTTATCACTGAATTCAGCACCATTCTTATTACTGGTCTTATCAGTCTTCATTTTTGTCCAGATAATGCCGCCAGGTATCATGGTCTCATCAACAATCGTTATCAGTTTTCATAAGACGTTCGTGACGAAAGTTGATAAAGCGTATCGCGTCAGCTGCTTTTACATGGAAGCTGGTAAAACTGTATCTGCAGAATTGGAAGTCAGCATGATGTCCACCGGCTATGTTACAAACGCGATGGCTATGCCCATATGCAAATACGAAATCTTAAGTGGCGGAGCCACGGGGACTCCGTTGAAATATGCGAAGGTAATTTTCACTCCCCATTTTTTGACTGTTTCTATTGTACATGTTTTAGGTTGGTGATATGGTTTATCACAAGTGGTCATGCGAATCTCACGAAAGTACAACCTAAACAATTGACTTGCTCATCTCTATAGTCATAGCTTGCTGTTTTTTCAGCCATGTTTTGCATGCGCGTTCATTCCTGTAACGTGGACGATGGTCAAGGTGGAAAACCGTTCGAAGTTTTAGATGCAAAGGGGTAACAGTGATCCTCGGACTTGGCCACTGTAGTCAGTGGCTAGCAAAGTAGGTCACGTGATAAACTAAGTTTCAGCTGCGCCGTGGATCGGTACGTATTGCAAAACTTGGAATATCCTGCGGATCTTATGGCCGGGCGGGAAGCTCACGTATTCAAATTCGCTGATAAGCCGACTCTATACTTCAACTGTCAGTTGGAAATATCGGTCAAGTCGCCCGAGGTCAAAACATGCGACAGTGCTGTAAGAAACTAAAATCCTGCTTGAGTTACATGATGATTCATCGCCGATAATATTTCAGAGGCCTCAATGCCCCGATGCTGGAACCGGAGCCGGAGCAGCCGCCGGCATCACTGGAGTTGAAAAAGGAACCGGTGCCGAGAAAGGCGGCGCCGAAAAGGGCGTCACGGAAAAACCCCCGGGATTGTCGCCCGGAGCAACTCCCGCTGCTAGTTCAGGTATGCCCGCAGCGGGACTCATGATGACCACGGCCGCGATGAAGGCTGGTGAAATGAAATCGGAGATGAAAGGCGAGGGCAAAGGAGAAGGCAAAGCGGAGCCGAAAGGCGAGAGCAAGAAGGAAGACAGAGCGAGGCGTGAAGTTAGACGAAGGGAAGAGAAGTTCCATCAGAGGAACTTAACGGATTTCACTATCGTCGGCGATTTCGACCTACCTCGACAACAGTTGCTCGTTCTCGATATCGAAGAGTCGCAAAGTAAGATTCGCATTCGCCGTTGCTTTCTAAATCGAGTGTCAATATGAATCTGAATACAGAACCAACTTGCGGATAGTTCCTTTGTAGACAGTGACCAGATAGATGACCCCTTCGGTGCTGATGTACCCAGGTCTACTTATAGTTGCCAACAAATGGTCGACACGTCAAATGGTCTACTATTCAACATGCACTCCAAGGAGCGCATGCTATACTACTCACAGTCGAATTAGTCGATTGGTATAGCAGGCAACCGATGAATAACTTCGTATTTTCCCGCTCTATTTGTAGATCGTGAATTAGAAGATCGCGAGCGATCGAATCGAACTGACGACGATCGATTGCGCATGATCAACGACGAAGATGGTAACAACTTGTTGCAGCAGAGAATTTGCATGTCTCCGACGTTCTTCGCGCTTTCATTGGCCGCCGTGTTCATCGTATTCGTATTCATCGTGGCGTTTTCCATTAAAGCCTTCCTTCTTCGAAGAGCGCCGATTAAATACCCGAAATATCATCGTTGATTGCTCGATAATGGAAAATATTTTGTTTTTCGGTGAAGAAAGCTTTATGAGCCAAAAAAATTCGAAAATTCGCGCCTTTTGTTATTCGAAATCGTTGTAAAGTGTCAGGTCAAATTTAATGTGCAAGTAAATAAATGTTTATAGTCGCTTTGAACTATAATTAATAATCGACTATAGTTGCCGTTTAAATTACAGTATTGTTGTTTCATTTCAAAAATTTCAAAATTCGCGTTTTTCGGTTGGAGATTTTGTAAACTTAATGTTTTGATGAGCAAGTACATAAATGTTTTTATCAATAAAAATCGGATACAAACGAAAAAAAAGCAAATTTCGGTCGATTTTCGCAAGTTTCCGTTTCGTCGCATTTTTCTAGCCTTTCGCTTCCTAAAAACGAACGAAACAATGGCCGGCCGCTCGTTGATGAAGTTATTCCGGACGATTATTTTGCTCAGTTTGCTTTGCACGATCGTTCATTATTTAATAAATAAGAAAAGTTTCATTTTCACCGCTCGCGAATTCAAAACAATCGCCGAAAAATACGTCGGTAAGTGCACGTTTTTTTGTTTTTCCAAAGCGTTTTCGAGCAGTTTTCATTGTTGTCACGTTTAAACTGCATTTTTGCCCTATTTTTTGCTTCTTCGACTCATTTTCGGTCGTAGCCGATGAAAAACTTTGTTTTTTTCGACTTTAGGCCAACATCCAACACAAGCAACGAGCAAATTGGTCGGCGATATTCGACGAAAATATTCCTCGCACGTCATCCCAGCGACGGACGCAAATTGGTTCACACTGTCCGCCGGAGGGTTAAATACGAAAATTTTCCTCATCCACGTCTCAATAACCGAATATATGGCAATAATCGGTTCCCCCATGGGCACTTCCGGGCACGCCGGTGAGTTTCGACAGCGAACTATAGTTAGTGGCCAACTACAGTTACTCAGGAACTATAGCTATAGTCGTTGATTGTACGTAAACTATAGTTCTCGAATTATGCAGTGTTTTGTGAACTATAGTTTTAGCTAGTGAACTTTTAAGCGAGAATTTTGTTTGTTTGTTTTGTCGTAGGATTACATTGGATGAATCAATCTTGCTCCGTGTTGACCGGAAGTCTGCAACGATTCAAGGACGGGCCTCAGTTGACCCGCGAGGATTTCGGACCCGGGGACAATGTCCGATTCGGCATGTTTGAAGGGAGCGTCGTCGAGTTCAGCGACGAGACTTGGCTGCTGTGCTATGGTCGAGGCGAGTGGACTACAGTTGTCTAGACAGTGGACTATAGTTGCCTAGACAATGTGCTATAGTGCCTAGACGGCGGTCTATAGTTACCGAGACAGCGGATTATGGTAACTTAGACAGTGGACTGGCCTAGACGGCGGACTACAGCGGAATATACTTGCCTGGACAGTGAACTATAGTTTCCATTGGATTATAGTTACCCTTACACTATAGTTGGACGATAACATCTTAGCCAGCGGTAATTTTTGTTTTTTCTTTTAAGGTTTCGTCCCCGCCAGCGCTCCGTACGTGACCTTCAGTGCTTTGACCTCGTCCGTCGACCCCGTGTCGCCCGCCCAGCTGCTGTTCACTTGCGCTCGGTCCATGGGTCGAGAGTTCTACCTTTGGTTCCAAGACCTATACCATTTCTACGTGGCCAAATAAAGGCGAATAACCAGTGCTATTTTTTCGTTTCTTTTCTCCTTTTTTGCGCCTGAGCATCAAAATTATTTCGTTTTGTTACGTTTTTTGCCTTTTTTCGCGCGTTTTTTAGTGATTTTCGAATTTGAATGTTTTTTTTCATCTTGATGCTAAGGAAGGTGACGTAGAACAATTATGTTTTTATGTTTGCTGCGATTTATCGATTTTTTTAATTGTAAAAGTCCATTCCCTAATTTACATAATTGATTTTTTCCGTCCCTCGTTTCGAAGTCAGTCAGTATTTAGATTTTTTGTTGTTTTGTTTTTTCATGGTTTGTTCGATTTATGTTTCTAATTTTGTTTGTTTCGTTTTTTTCTTGTTTCGCATTTTTCTTAATAACATTCTCGTTCTTGCCGAGCATAAGATTGGTATTTATTTTGTTCATTTCCATTTATTTTTTTGTTTCAACTCGTAATATTGAATTTTTTGCTTTACCGACATCTTGAAACGGGTGTTCAGGTGAAAGTCCATTTTGTTTTGTCGAAGCTAGTCGATTTGGGTTTATGCAAATAAATTTTGTTTTCTTTAATTTCGCAGGAACGCAAATAAAGTGTAAGTAGCTCGGCAACAATAGTTACCGTCTAGGCACCTATAGTCTGTCGTCTAGGAAACTGAATTCACTGAATAGGCACGTACAGTACATCGTCTTGGCAACTATAGTCCGTTGGCTCGGCAACTAAAGGCCATTATCTAAGCGACTACAGTTCACTCAGTCTATAGTCGACCGTGTAGGAAATTTTCTATTTAATATCGGACAAAAATTCGAGTGGCCGTCGGTCGTTCAACGACTGGACCTCTAGCCGACGCTCGAGGTTCCTTTTAGAGTGCAAAAATTTGAATGCGCGAAGGCGCCGATGAACAACAGTCGCCCATATATGTAGTTCCGTAACGAAGGAACTACTGTATAGTTGACTAGCCGGTGGGATGAAGTTAGCTAGCCGGTGGATAATAGTTTACTATCCAGTACACTACAGTCGCTTACAGTCGTTGGACTAGTTGACCGAAAGATCTACTGTAGTTGTTCTATCAACTGTAGTTGTTCTATCTACTGTAGTTGTTCTATCAACTGTAGTTGTTCTATGGTTGCCTAGATAGTGGACTGTAGTTGCCTAGACAGCAGACTGCATTTGCCTAGACAGCGGAATATAGTTGCCTAGACAGTGGACTATAGTTGCCTAGATATCGACTAGCTTTTAATACTAAACGAAAAAATAAAACAAAAAAAAAACATCGAATTCAATCACTAAACGGGTCGAGAAAAGTAATTTTCACGCTGAACAAGCAAATTATGAACGAATTACGTAAAATTTCGCTAATTTAGAAAACGAATTATTTCTTCTTTTTTTATTTTTTTTATTTGGCGACGTCCTTGACTTTATCTTTATCAACAACGACAATGTAATCCGTTGAACCCGCTGACGTTGAAACTTCTGTCGCCTGAGTTGAAGTAAAAAACAAATAAAGTTACCTAGCCAAACCATAAAGACCAAAAACCAATACAAATAAAAAAATTTGTTTCAAACTGACTTTTATTTTCTTTCCTCGAATTAAATATGAATTTTGAAAATCGTTTTGACAATTCGACAAACTCATGCCGAGTCCGATTCCGGTGCCTAAGGTCACTGGCCAGACCCTTCCTGCGAGGTCAAAACGTTCGATTTGATCACTTTCGATAAGTATAGTCCGAAGGACCAAGGGCAACTATAGTCCTAGGGCAACTATAGTTCGAGAGCAACTAAAGGTCCAGGGCAACTACAGCCCCAGGGCCACTAAGCCCGAAAGCAACTGTGTTCCGAATGCAACTATAGTTCGATGATAGCTATAATCCCAAGGCAATTGTAGTCCAATTATTCTGCCCAATTTAACAACAAAAAAACTTACTTTTAAAAAGCAAAACCGAGAAAATAATTCCTATTCCGAGACCGCCTCCCGTTTTTAGCAGGCCGTCGGCCAAACATCGGTCGAGCTTTCGGCCGACTTCGTCCTCGGATCGCACGGATTTCGCGCCTTCGGTTTGTTGAGCCATCATCCCTATTTTTGAAGTATATTTCGAAATTCGGACGAATAAACAGCGAATTTCACGCGAAACGAGCAAAATGTTGTTGCATCAATTTTTCGCCTGCGAAATAAACGAAATGCAATAACCACATTTGAACTTGCATCTTAAAATAAAATTTTTTGCGGAAATTTAAAATTTATGATTTTATGGGCAGCATTCTGTATATAATTTTATCATAACCGTTAGTGGAATAAAACTACAGTAATCCTACAATTAGAATTTACAACCCTTATTCAGATATTGATCTTCCGATCACTGCCTGTATTGTACTCAAAAATCAATATCTGAATACAGATTGCAAATTAAAACTTTCGGCTTACTGTACTTTTATTTCAACTGCAGTTGTGTTACAATTATAGTTGTTATTGGACTATAGTTTTACTATAGTTTTTGGAAACACCAGTCGGAAGCTGTAACAGAAAATGATGAAGTAAAAATCCTGTGGGACTTCAGCATCAGGACCGACAATAAGATCCAAGCCAACAAACCAGATCTGGTAGCTGTGGACAAAGTGAACAAGACCTTGCTCATAATTGATATCGCCTGCCCCCTGAATATCAACATAGAAAAGAAAGAACAAGAAAAGATCCTCAAATACGAAGAACTGAAAACTAAGCTTCCAATGGAAACTTAAGGGCAACATTGTACCAGTGGTAATAGGCGCTCTCGGTGTGGTTACGAAAAACCATAGTAAGTATGTACAATACATACCATCAGGACAGAAGATCTCCAGAAAGTGACCCTGCTAGGAACATCAAAAATTCTAAGAGAAGTACTATCCCTTCCTGATTCTAGGTAAGAGTCCGAGGAATAGTGTAAAATACCAGCCACCTAGATACAGGCTGTGGGAGTCCATAGGACCAAAATTTTTTTAGTTTTACTAGATTTGCGACTGCAGCTGCTATAGTTGCAGTGGACAACCATATATGTGTGGACATTAGAACTATAGCTGCTGCTGTTTTACAACATTACATACAGTAGGTCCTTCACTACTACTGCTGGAATTAACATACGGAATCCTAAAGTTCAAATTCGCAATCCGTATTCAGATACTGATTTTTAAGCATGCACGGTCTACAGTCTACTTGAATCTAACTGCATGTTCGAAAATCAATATCTGAATATGGATTGTAAATGTCAACTTTATGGTTACTGTAATTTTATTCCGGCCTCAGTTGCTCAAGGGATCTTTATATTATTACATGTTTATAGTATTTTAAAAGTTTTATGTCTTTCTTGACGAATGAGTCAAACTTGCTCGCTTCTTCTTTACCTACAGCGAAGCTCGCTGTGTTGAACAAAGTTTATCGAAAGGAAAAGTATAATCTAAAAAGCGATTATAAAACCTACGACGACCGACGAGGTACCTCGCACCGATGAATCGAAATGTCGAACGAGCAAAACCGTCGTTCGAAACCGTTCAGTTTAGCTAATCTGTTTTGCTAGCTAGCTCGCACCTCTGATTAAGAGAATTGTTTTTTGAAAATTGTTGCAAGCTCATTCATTTTTTGATTCGTATGAGAAAATTTAAAATGAATGTACTGAAGGAAGGAAAATTATATTTGAAAATAGAAAAATTCCAAATCGGCTGTTTAAAACTGAAGGTAAGCAAGCGGCGGACTCGGGACTACAGTTTTACTAACCTGTGTGACTTATTTGTAGCCTTATACCAACAGGAAATAGCAAAATTTTAATAACCCATTTGCTGATGTTTCAACTTTAATATATACTCTCAGTATACCCGCATGCTAAAAAATTATTATTTTTTAACAGAAACAGAAATTTAAACAATATAACGTAAGGCTGTGGGCCAAACCTGAGGATCAAACCAAATTAACTTTCGATATTATCGACCTGAATTCCGATCGAGTGAAAAAGTCGATTAATCTGTCCGATAAGATTGAATCGATTCGACACGCGGCCGACAAGAATTTTTGTTTCGTACTAACATTGCCGCTCGCTTACACCATTCACATTGCGGCAACTAACGAAACCGATCTTCACGAATGGCTGTCACTGATCTTACCAGTGTATCAGCCTCGATTAAAACCGGCAATTTCCAACGTGTTTCTAGTGAATTTCGTCGGCACTAATAAACCGTCGACTTTGTTCGAAGAATCTCTCGAACTGTGGTTTTGCATCGAGCGGGAAGAATTGAAGATTTATCAGGCTCAAGATTTGAAATTTTTACTATCTATCGAGGCTGCTAAAATCCGATCGTTCGATATCGTCGCTGATTGCGATCCATCAGATACTGATAAAATTTTCGAAATTTCGTTCGAAGCGCCGGAAACAATTTTGTAAGCCGTTTTATTTTCATTTTCAATCTGTCCGGTTGTAGACGAGTTGCAGCCAGTTGGCGCCTGTTGTAGTCAATTGTAGCCTGTTTACTTCAATCGGAGATCTGCTGTTTCCATATGTAGAAAGTTGTAGGCCTGTAGTAACCAGTTGTAGAGCAGATGTTGTCAATTGTATTTAGTTGTAGATCATTTGTTATCAATGGTAACCTCTTGCAACCAGTTGTAGAACAGTTGGCAAATTTATTGCTTTTACAGACCATCTATCGCCAATTGTACCCTATTTTAGCCAGTTGTAGATCAATTGTAGCCAATTATATCCAGTTGTAGACTATTTATCATCAGTTGTAGCTTCTTGTTGCATTGTCGGTCATTGGTAGGCGCTTGTAACCACTTGTAGGTCATTTGTAGCCACTTGTATACGTCTATCAACCATTTATCACCAGTTGTAGCCTCTGTAGCCAGTTGTACATCAGTTGTAACCAGTTGTATAGTGTTGTTTTTAGTATAATTTAGTGTAAGCCATTTATCAGCTGTTTTAGCCCGTTATAGACAGTCAAAGATCACTTGCAGCTGTCTGCAGTCAAGTTGCAATCAGTTTCAGACTGTTTGTATTCAATTTTATCCCAGTCGCAGACAATATATTCAATTCTATTAAATTGTAGTCTGCTGAAGGCAATTATTTCATATTGTACATCTCTGGTTAAGCTGTCGCGAAGACTTTCTCAAACTTTTTCGATTATGGTTATGTGTCTGTTACTGCTGACATAGTTTCATTGAAACACGTCTGTAACCATTTAGCAACCTTGAACAAAATTTGACGAGACGAAAATTATAGACCCAAAAAAGTTTCTGTTTAACGCCCGTGAAAAAACTGGTACACATTATCGGGTACTTTTAACGTAAACTTTTCAACTAGTGTGATCATATAAAAGATTTCCGACGTTGCGTGCGACTTCGTTTAAAAACAAATAATCCAGTCAATGTTGATACTTTTAGAAACTCCATTAAAGTCGACAAACGTGCTCGACAAGTAAGACAGTCGGTGGAAAATTTTGTTGGAATTGCCTTACGCTTATTTTCATTGAGATCCAAAGATATCGTGGAATTTTATCAATACGAAATGAAATGCGAAAAGTCACCGAAAACGAAAAGCTTCAAGAGGTAGCCAGTCGCAGGCAACTTGTAGTCACTTGTAGACGACTTGTACCTAATTTTCCAGCACTTATATACAACTTGTAGTCATTCGTAGTCAGTTGCAATCACTCGAAGGCAGTTGCATGTGACTCGCAGGTAGTTGCGCCATTTGTAGGCGGTTGTAGACCACTATTAATCAACTGTAGGCGACTCGCAAACATTTGCAGTTAGTTGTATCCTTTTATTGGCAGTTCTAGAATAGTTGTCTGCAGTTGCAGCGATTTCCAGACAGTTTTATACCAGTTGTAGGCAATTGCACACTACTTTGCGCCGAATCAGTTGTATGAAACTTGTAGGCGCTTGTAGGCACTTGTATGAACCTTGCAGTCAGTTGCAGTCGTTCGTAGACAGTTGTAGATCAATTGCAGACTTTTTATAGTCATCAAAAAGGCAGTTGCAGACTGCAGACCAGTACTAGTACCAGCTGATTAAAAGTGCAGAACTGGGTTGAGCAATGAACTATATTTTTTTAGATTATCTCCTTCAGCGGCATCTAAAAGTTTGGAAAATCTGTCTCCGCGAAAATTTTTCAGCGCTAATTTTAACTGTCTATCACCGAACAAGACAACCACGGATGATTTGTCACCGGAACCATTGCCGAGTCGGAGCAACGCGTCCTCATTTAACTCCGCTGTTAGTTCTCAACCTTCGTTGCCTCCATTGCCGAGTAAAGAAGAGCTCGAAAGGAGGGATCAGAAAAAATTGATGGATCAAGATGTTGCGGGAATGTATAAAATTTTAGACAGTTCCATGTCTAAGAGCGTTGAAAATTTTGCTCGCCTCGATACTCGTCAGTCCAAAACCAGCGTGAAAAGTAGGCCGGCATTGCCGCCGAGGACCCCGAGTCAATCTGGATCGCAGACCCATCACGATGATGAGCCCTTTTACAAAGTGTTACCATCCAAACCTGTCGAAGCCATCGATGACGCCGGCGTTTACAAGGTGTTGACCAAGGTCGAAGTCCATAAGGACAGGTCCCAACTACAGTTGGAGTTGAACCCGTGTCACGACTCGCAGGATCCTTCCGGTCATTATAAAATTTTGTCACCGGTTGTCACTCCGGTTCGACCGGCTAGTGCTCCTCATAAACAAGGCGCTAATTTGCATAGTAGTCCTTTGGGCGCCCGCCAGACAGTTTCGACCAACGGCTACGATGTTCTTCATACATCGGGTCAAAACAGTTCGACGAAGCCGTTGGTTCGAATTTCTAGTGAGACGCAAGTTTAATTTAAACTTTCGAAAAATATTTATGACCAGGGGCTGTATACGACTGATATTTTGTTTTCTAAATTCACAATCCATCCCCCTCTACTTACACTTACTCGTTAGTCATAATTGGACTGACCATGACGTCACATTTGTTTTTCTTTATCCACCCTCCGACCCCCCCCCCCTCCGCCTCGATGAAAGTCTGCTGTATACCCAAAAAGTTGGACTTTGCCATTTGATGACGATTTTGCGCCTTAAGAGACATACGCCGCCAGCGCATTTATTTTGCTTTTTTGTATTTTTTTTAATAAATTCTATGTTGCAATAGAATCAATATTGTAAGCACGTGTGAACGAAATACTTTTCATTTGTAATCTTCAAGTTGCTCCAAAATATCTGGCAATGGACGAAATTTTGTCTCCGGTTGCAACCATAGGGATAACAAGTAGGTCGCAATGATCGCAAACTCAGCAATGAGATAGGGCCACGGTTGCCACAAGAACAAAAGTTTAGTCAAATATATTTCGCTCAATATGGTTCCAAGGTCATCGGTTAGCGTGAGGGTGCCGAATGCCAGGCATCTCATTACTGTAGGATAAGAGACGAATGTTATTTGTAAAATGGCCATATAGAGCCCGGACACGTTTATGGTGACTCCGATCAGTGCGATGATATAGATGAACGGACTATCAGTCGATATGCCGCAAATCAACGCAACTACGATGACACCGAAGCATAGACCAACCGCGGCGCAGCAAGTTAAAAACAAATGTTTTCGCCCAAATCTTGGAAGCTAAAAAGGTAACAGGTTGTGAATAAAATGTAGGACTGAACAAATGAATAAAAGACTGAATAAATGTATGACCAAAGAAACGAGTGAGCAATTAACAAAAGTGAAAGAATTAATGAACTAATGAATGTATGGGTGGGAAACACAATGAATGCAATGAATAAAACAATGTGAATGCTACAAATGTGTTGCAATGCAATGCAGTGCATCATGTCGCAATGCAATGCAGCAATGCAGCAAAACAATGCAATGCAAAGCAATGCAAAGCAATGCAAAGAAATGCAACAAAAGGCAATGCAATGCAAAAAAGTCAACTCAACTCAACTCAACTCAACCAATGCAATGCATCAAATAACACTGCAATGCAACGACAAAATAGCGAACGATCAATATCAATGTGCAACTTTTACCTTAAAATCCATTACAATTGCAACAATTGGAACAAAAAGTCGAAATACCCCCAACAGTAAGAAATGCCAGTATATGCTAATACCAATAGCGTCGATGTTCTCCATGAACAGAGCGCCAACCAATGAATAAGCGAAGGTGGCCAACATTTGCATCATCGACAATGCAGCTAGGCGTTTTGTTGAAAACAAACTAAACACCGTGTACCATCGACCTTTAACGTCCCGGGGTATTTTGGACAGTTGCGCTCCGGTGAATTTTACTAAAGTGTTGTTCCACCTATCGCCAGCCAAGTCGTTCAACACTTCGGCTGCTTCGTCCAATTTGCCCTTGGCGACGAGCCATCTTGGTGATTCCTAATTTAGATGCGAGTAGTAAGATGCGGCCTTCTACACGACAATGTTAAAGATATACACGAACCAGGAATAGCAAAAATCCAATGAACAATGGAGCAGACAACAGGTTGATGAAGATCAGGTACATGCGCCAACTGTGGGACTGCCAACCGACCAGCGCCACGATCATGTATCCTAAAACCCATTGGAAACAGGCGTTGGGTATCAATCGATATTTGCTGTCTGTGTATTCAATCATCAGCGTGAAACACGTGACCTCGATAACTCCGAAGAAGAACCCATTCAGCGTTTGAAACAGGGCCAGCGTCCACCAATTGCTCGAGCCGATGGTCAACACGCCAGTCATGGTGAATAAAAATTGGGCAGAGAAAAAGCTTTTCTTCCTGCCGAGATGGTCCCCGGTGTGACCACCAACTATGGATCCGACGAGTCGCCCCAAGAGGTACAGCGATACGAGCAAGCTCTTTATCCAAGCTCGATCACAAATCAATTTCAATTCAATAGTGACGGACCTGGCGAAAAAAAGCGATCGAATCGATAATCTGATCAATATAAGTTTATTGTAGTTAATTGTAGTCAGTATTGATTGACAGATTGATCAGATGATCTGATTTGAACTTATCTGATCAGTAACTGATCACTGATCGATCGATCAATCATTGATCTGATCCGATTATTTAAATCGATTGATCAAAGAGAAATCAATTGCATCAAATAAATTTTACTGGAACTGAACATTAATTGGCTTTAGGTTCTTGCAACTCATGGCATCTTGACATTGGGCTTTATTGCTGGTTAAATCCGAATACGTTTGATTGTTATCGGCGCAGAACCAATCAGGTTCCAAGTATCCCAGCGTTTGAAACGAGCCAAATCCCGCCCACATGATCGTCGCCCATTGTACGACCATGCAACAGAAAATCTGATATCTGCCGAACAGGCCTGCTTGCCTGATGGCCATATCGAAGCTGCTGTATCGGATTTTCGGCTCTTTTAACCTCGTCAATTTGAATTCGTGAATCTCGAATTCGTCGGTATCAGATTCCATTTCCTCCGCTAAGGTTCTCATCGCGGATTTTTTCAGCGCCATAGATGACAGACAATTTTAGTTTAGCGTGTACCCAAAGTAAAACTAACAGTGTAAGATCTAGCAAAATTGTTGTTAGCCGCTTGTAAATAGGTGCGGAAAAGTAGTGATAAAGATTTCTCTTATCTTGTTTATGTAATTTGATGCTGACGTCAATAAATAAAAAGCATCTAAGTTGCATGGTGAAAGCTTTCTGCCACCCTTCAATGACAGTTTCAATGTAGATCGGTCGCTACAAATGCGTGGACATAGCAGTCGCATGGTCGGATGGCCCAATGGTTCGTGGCATCATTCTGTTTTGGTTCGAGTTAATGCCTGAGTTCGATTCCTCCCGTCGTCACTGTTTCAACTTCAGGTTCGAGCATGCTCTTTCAGACCTCCACGATTCGACCAACGCCTGAGGTTGTTCCGATGGAGTGACCATTGACCAGATGGGAGGAGGAAAACGAAAATCGAGTCGCCCAACAGATGCTTCGAACAGCAGACTTTGAAGGGCAGTCACCTCAACTGATAAGTTGTCTTCGAAGGGCAGTCGTTTGATCCAATAATCGTTCAAACCTTCAATCACTTTGATTAATACATTATTAGCATTAGCATGTATTAGCTTTTATCGACGGATGCTTTGATTGACAGATTAGAGAGCGAATCGCATTAATGACAGTTGCTTTGACTTACAGTCGCTTCAATTGACAATCATTTCGATGAACAGACACTGTGGTGAGAATGAAAATATTGGCAACGCACAAACAATGTACGGGTTTTTTTTGATGCAATCACTTCCGACCCACAGTTGCTTCAACCAACGTAGTGGTCGATCGACAATCGACTGTAGCTTCGACCAACCATCGCTTTGTAATTTGGCGACATCAAACAGCAAATGCTTCAACGGCAGACATCATAATGAAAAGTCGCGAGACTATTGTTCTGGCATTGTCTAATACGCGTTCACAACTGCGGCTGCGATAAAAGTACAGTAATCTTAAAGTAAAAATTGGGCATCATTCTTCAGAGGTTTGATTTTCGAGAGTACAGTTACAGCAGAACGTGTCACATCTTACGCCCTTAAAATCAATATCTGAATATGGATTGCACTTTAGGATTACTGCACTTTTATTACCGCCTTATTGATGAAACGACATTGAAGTCCGATCAAAATTGTTGTAAAGTGACTAAAATTTTAAAACACCGTTACAAAATAAATTTTGATGCTTAGGTTTGCAGAGGCTTATAACAAGTTTATGGCGCAATCGCTAATTCATTGAATTACGAAATCACTCGAAAAACAAACTTTTAAGGCGTGTTTGACGTCAGAAAAGTTTCGAATCGTGCATTTTCTCGTTTCGTATGGCGTTCAAATCGAAACTGCGCAGTTCGTTAAAGGGAATCGGTCAGGAAATTTCGCCGAAAAAACCTAAATCGCCAGCGATGCCGTCGCTCATGCAAAATTCGCCGTTCGAAGATATTTGGCCGAAATTGGAGAAATTAATTAAAAAGCTGTTGACGTTCGAAAAAATCGAACGCAGCGAATGGCAGTACGGCGTCGGGTAAGATTTTCGACCGATTCGGACCGTTTGCCGAGCACAAATTGCTTTAATTCGCCCGAAACGGGAAAAATTTGCAAAGACTCACAATATTGAGAAGTTTTTGATTGTTGTTCTTCAGGGACGTTTTCCAATTGAGCGGCGGAAGTCGGAATATGGAATTCAAAAGCGAATTGGCCCTGCACGACCAGGTGCAAAAATTTATCGGGGAATACGTGAAATATTTGATGGAGGTGAGTTTTCGCCTTAGCCAGTGAGATATTTTGTTTGTCCATGCAACTTACTGTCATAAGAACCTTTAGACCTAGGGCAACTATAGACCCTGGACAACTATAAACCATAGACCGAGGGCAATTATAGACAGAGAGCAGCTATAGACCGAGGGAGGGTAACTATAGACAGAGGGCAACTATGGACCGAGGCAACTATAGATTAAGGCAGCTATAATCCGAGGGCAATTGTGCAATTAATTAACTAACTTTTTGTCAGGGTTTATTGATGTCGGGCGACGAAAAACTTTTCGAATCTTATTCGAAAAATTGGAAAGATTTCAAAGAAGGTTCGAATTACGTCAGTATTTTATTTGAGTCAGTCGAATTTTTTGTTTTATTTTTGTAAATTACAAAAACCTTTTACAAAAATTCGTTTAGAAGTTTCAATAAAACAGTTAAAGATTACTCAGGGAGAAAAATGCCGACAGTTTTGGATGTAAAAAAAGAACATTTCTTGTCGTTTTTTCGTTTGAAACATGCGAAAATCAGTTCATTAAATTTTTAGCTTTTTTATCAAGTGTGGTCGGAAAAGATTTTAATGATTTTGCAATCCGACTTAATCCGGCTTACTCAAAAAGCCATACAACGGTAATTTTCACGCGTTTCACGTTTTTGCTCGTATGAGATAGTTTTATTCGTCGTCAAAGTATCCAAATCGCTCCATTTTAAGAGATCGTGAAGGCGGCGACGTTAATCTTTCGCAAATCGCCAACGTCGTCGATTCGTTCATCGAACTTTCATCGATTAAATCCGATGAAACTTTATCCGTAAGTTATCCGACTATAGTTGCAAATGAACTATAGTTATCAATGAATTACAGTTGTTATATGACTATAGTTGCTATGGAAATATAGTTGCCCTCGGTATATAGTTTCCCTCTTTCAATAGTTGCCCTCGGTATATAGTTTCCCTCTTTCAATAGTTACCCTCGGTCTATAGTTTCCCTCGGTCTCCTAGTTACTCTCCCTCCGTCTATAGTTGCCCTTAGTTGCCCTGTGTCTATAGTTTTCCTCAGTGCATAGTTTGATAGCCAGTCATCTTTTTAGTTTTATAAACAAGCTTTCGAGTCGCCATTCTTCTCGTGGACGAACGACTATTACAAAAATCTTGCCAACGAATTCACATCGAAATTTTCCTGTTCCGAATACATGAACAAAGTAAAATTCGTTTTTTTTTCTTCCGCGCTCGTTTCACTTTTCGCCCGTTTCGAATGTTCGTACGGCCCGTAAAGCGCATTTTCAGGTTTCGTATTTGCTCGAAAAAGAACGCGAACGGTCGAGAAAATTTCTTCACCCGATGAGCTACGATGAAGTCAATAAGATTTGCCAACGGGTCCTCGTCGAAGAACAATTGGATTTCATCATGCCCAATTTGAAAACGTTCATCGAAACCGAATCGCTCAAAGGCGAGCAACTATAGTCCAGTGAAAACTATAGTCATTTAGTAGCTATAATCTTCGGCCAACTATAGTCGATCGACAACTGCCGGTTCGAAACTTGTTCGTTTCTCTCTTCAAAATTGCCAAATTTTTTGTATTTTTTAAGATTTATCGCACATGTACACTTTGATAAAACCGTCGACTAAATTTCAAATGCTCGTCGCCGAATTCGAAAGGTACATGACCGAAAAAGGTTTAGAATCCAATAAAAAAACGGGCGGCGTCGAGGTAATTTTCGAAACTATAATCTCTACAACTATAGTCTCGTCCGAATTAATCAACTAATCAACTATACGCCGAAGGAAGCTTAACTATAGTCGTCTCAAATATAGACTCGTTCGACTATAGTCCATCGACGACTATAGTCTCTCGAGTATTATAGCCTTTCGAGAACTATAGCCTCCATTTAACTATAGTCCCTGTACACCTATAGTTTTCATTTTTTGCAGCCTAAACAAATCGTGCAAGCATTTTTCGACGGATTTATATCGTTCTACAACCATTATTCGAAAATTATCGATGAACGATTTTCATCTGATAGGGAATTCGTGGCGGCGTTCGATCGAGTAAAAAAAATTCATCCCCGATCGCGGATTCGTTTTGCGTCCGAACGGAATAAATCCAGTACCGATAATGTGCAAATTTTTTAGGCTTGCTCGGCTCACGTAAATTACAAAACTGATAAGGAAAACGATCAATGCGCGAACGCTTCTCGATTCGTAAGAGTGTACATGACGATCGGTAAAAAAATTCACGATCTATTGATTTTTTCCAGTTATCGATTTTCGTCGATCGATTGCTCAAGAAATCGTCGAAATTGGACCCGTCCGGCGACGAATTGGAGGAAAAAGTAAACCGCGAATCGTTCGAAACGGGCAAATTTTTGAAACGTTGCAAATTTTTTTTAGATTAATTCGGCAATCACTTTATTTAAATACATCGAGGATAAGGATATCTTTCAAAAAGTACAGTATATCAGATGCTCAGACGAAAAGTATAGCCTCATTCGTCAACTATAGTCCTTCGACAGCTATAGTCCTCTCTATTACTACAGCCCCTTCGTTACTATAGTCCGCGCGACGTCTGTAGTCCTTCGTCAACTATAATCTTTTCGCAACTATAGTCATGTACTTGAGTATCTTTTTTTATTTTTAGTTTTTCTGTAAAGCTTTAGCGATTCGATTGATTCATTCGGAATCGTCGTCGATGGACGCCGAAGCGTCGGTGATCGGCAAACTTAAGGTAGGTTAGCGAGCATATTTGTTTTTTTACGATCTGAAACGGGCAATTTCGAGGAACTTTTTTTTATTTTTGGTTTTCTTTCAGCTGATTTGCGGCAACGATTTCGCGCGAAAACCTCAGCAAATGTTTAACGACATAAACACGAGCAAGGACTTGAACGGCAAATATTTGGAATTTTGCCATACTGTAGAATTCGATACGCACAAATCGTTCTACGTCATGGTTGGCCAGGTGTGAAAATTTGTTCCCACAATGAACTATAGTTCTATTACGACTATAGTTGGTGAGCAGCTATAGTCGTTTCCTTGACTATAGTTGTCATGAGACTATATTTGCCCAGTTGCTATATTTATCCATTGACTATAATTGTCCAGAGACTACAGTTGTCCAGTGGCTATAGTTATCATAAGACTATAGTTGTCCAATGACGATACTCATTCATTGACTATAGTTGGGCATGGATTATAGTTCATTTTTTGTAGTCTGGCGCTTGGCCTTTGACTCAACACGGCGCCATTGAAATGCATTTGCCGGTGGAATTCGCAGACTTATTGAAAGAAGTAGTCTATTCGTATTCGGATTCAGTTCAACGCGATTCGATTCACAATTTTCTTTATATTCTAGTTCGACATGTTTTATAAATCGAAATACGCGGGTAAAAAATTAATCTGGTTCCATCAATTGTCCAAAGGTACTTCGCAAAAATTTCTGAATCTCGAATACGAATCTGAATACGAATTTTTTTCAAGTCGACGTTTTGGTCAATTATTTGCAAGCGCCGTACGTAATCACAATGGATTTCTATCAAGCGTGCGTACTCATGATGTACAACGGTTCACAATCGGATTCGCTGACGTTCGACGAGATTCGGATTCAGATTCCTTTGGACGTCGATCATTTGAGTTCGTATTTGAAATGTTTTGTGGCGGCCGGTCTGCTCGCGGAAGTCGAAGAAGAAGTATTAATTTTTCGTTTTTAAACCTAATAACTAATATAAATTTTCTATCCGGATTCAGACCGTTCTCTCGTACAAACTGAATATGAAATTCAAGAGCGCTCGTCGGAAGTTCAATATAAAATCGCCGCCGACGAAGAAACAAGTTGAAACGGTACGTGGAAAAGTTTTGAATAAAAAAATTTTTTTAAATTTTAGCGCCTTTTTTGTGATTCGCAGGAGGTGTCGCAGGTGAACAGTTCCGTTGAGCAGGAACGCAGGCTCCTGCTCGAATGCAAGATCGTACAAATTATGAAAATGCGCCATCGACTTACGTACATAGATTTAATGACGGAGGTAAACGATAGTTCGGCGAAAACTATAGTTAAATATTTCAACTATAGTCCTAACGGAAACTATAGTCCAAAAGGAACTACCAACTATGGTCCCTACGCTGCTATATAACCATTGGCTAACTATGGTCCATTAACAACTATAAACTATAATTCTTTGGCAACTATAGTTCCTAGGCAACTGTAGTTCTTTTTCAACTCTATTCCATTTACAATTATAGTCTATTTCCAACTGTAGTTTAATGGCTATAACAAAAAATAGCCCGATAAAGAAGCCAGTCACGTTTTTCGTTTTTTTAGACGATTAACCAGACGAAATCGAGATTCACCGCTTCGCCGAACGTCATCAAGAAAGTCATCGAATCGTTGATCGAAAAGGATTATCTCGAAAGGGCCGAGGGCAATCGAAAAGAATATCTCTATAAAGCCTGAGCATCAAGGCGTTTCGAATTTTGAAGGAATTTTGTTTTTATATGTATTTTTGGGGCCTGTTCACGAAAAGATTTTAGAAAGAAATTTAACATGAATTAATAAATAAAAATGTCATTTAAAAGTTGAACCTGAATTTGGATCTGAATGGACTATAGTTTACAGTCGCAAGTGAACTGTAGTTGCTAGTAGACTATAATTACCAGTGGACTATAGTTGCCAAGGGACTATATTTGTAAATGGACTACATTTGCCTGTGGGTTATAGTTGCCAATTGTCTATAGTTATTACCAGTGGACTATAGTTGCAAATGGATTATAGTTGCATACGGACGATACTTGCCAGTGGACTTCGTTGTCGATGGGCTATAGTTGCCAATGGATTGTAGTTCCCATGGATGGCAATGAACTGTAGTTGAAATTGGACTATAGTTATCACAACTATAGTTGAGAACTGTGTTATCTCGGACGGCGCATAGTTTGGATTATTTTTGCTTTGTTGACTCACGAAACGAGTGTCACTGTCGCAAAGTTGAGCAAAAGTGGTCTTACAAGTTGTTAGATAAGACGGAAATTTTGTTTTATATCAGTCGATCGTAGTCAAAAACCGTGAACAAAGAAAACTACGCTATTTTCTTTAAAATTTGTTATTACAAATTGAAAATATTGAATTTTATGATAATAATATGATCGAAGAAAATCAATAAATCAATATGAAACGATTTATGATAATTTTCATTATGTGTGTCATCGGTAAGACAAAAATTAGATGTTTCATCATTGTCTATAGGTTACAATTTATCACTGTCTATAGTTGATGGTTCATCACTGTCTTTGACAATTTATCAGTATCCATAGTTACTACTGGTCACTACTGTCTAGAGTTGATGAGTAATGATTGTCTATAGTTGATGAATCTTCACTGTCTATATAGATGACACTTCATTAATGTCTATAGTTTAAGATTCATCGTGTCTACAGTTGATGAGTCATCAATGTCTACATTTGATAGTTCATCGCTGCCTATAGTCATTGTCTACAGTTGACAATCCATCGTTGTTTATAATTAATGGATCATCCCTGTCTCTAGTTGAAGATTCATTACCGACTATAGTTGATCGTTCAACACTGACTATAGTTGATAACTCGTCGCTGTTTAGCCCCGACCGCCAACTGCAACGACGACTCGTGCGAACCGAAATGTCCCCAGGGCAAGGGCTGTTGCAGAACTCAATGCTACGACAAAGTCAGCCAACTTTGTTGCAATGGTGTGATCCGGACGAAATTCGGCGACAGGCCGCAGTGCTGTGGGTCGAACATATTGGACTATTCCA
The DNA here is from genome assembly GCA_034698125.1 of Prionchulus punctatus. Taxonomy (NCBI): domain Eukaryota; kingdom Metazoa; phylum Nematoda; class Enoplea; order Mononchida; family Mononchidae; genus Prionchulus; species Prionchulus punctatus. The sequence goes on along the minus strand of JAQGBA010000426.1, from coordinate 11,592 downwards.
AGCAGGTCTGCTGTAACGGGCAGCCTCGAGATCGGAATGGTGTAACCTGGTGCTGCGGCAAGTCCAGCTTTTCTCCCTTCACGCAAGAATGCTGCGACGAAGTGGTCGTGACCAGAGGAAATTGCAGCTACAATTCGTTCTGTAAGCATCGTCGCAGCGTGTCCCATCCTCAACTATAGCCTCATTTCAACTATAGTCTCGCTAAAACTATAGTCTCCATTTGTAGACAACATGTTCATTCAAAATGGGTGCGGCCCTTGCGGTCCTACGCAGAAATGCTGCGGCGCAACATGCTATGATCCATCGTTGCAGACTTGCTGTAGCGGCACAGTTGCTGGGAAGCTGAACCCCAGCTTCGCTTGCTGCGGAGCTCGACTGGTCGATACGACGAAGTCGACTTGCTGCAACGGTAATCCGCAGCCGTTCGGCACCGGCATCAGCTATTGCTGTACCACACAGGGCTACGACCCGACCGTGCAGATGTGCTGCCGGAACAGCGTCAGGTCGATCGGCTATTGCAACGAAAATCTGATGGCGAGCTACGAAACCCGGATGGACAGCAATGAAACCCGGATGTCCAGCGCTTGCAAGAACACTTGCGGCGAAGTCTGCTACGATCCCGATACCACTATATGCTGTGAAGATCACGTAAACGTCAAAGAAGCCAACAGCACAGCATGCTGTGGCGTGACTGTAATCGACCCTGCAGTGTCTGTCTGCTGCGATGGCATGGTGCAGCCGAAGTTTGGCGCAAGTTCAACAGGTTGCTTTAAAGCGGTCAGCTATAACTTGAACTTGCAACAAGTTTGCGATGATCAGCTCGTTAATGTAACAGCTCAGTGCGGGGGCGGCGCTGCCATTAGAGCTGGAACGTTGACATGCCTCGCCGTCATTATTTCTTTCGTTTTGTACAACAAATTTGTTTTATAATATACGTAATGAGTAAAAATTTTAAACTTACCTGATGGTAAAAAATTGCAAGCACATTATTTTAGCAAATGGATGCTGCGCAGTTAATGTTAGTCATGCACTGCAGTAACAAAAAACACTAATTTTAATAATCAACGAGCCAAATTGTCAAAATGGCATGAAATGGGTGCTGTCAATTAAAGTTGTGTCAATTGCGCGAATGTCTCGGATTTAGCCATGGTTTGATAACTTTTCCCGGCCAATCCGATGTTCTTGCTGGTTGATGGTCATCTTCTTCTTCTTCTTCCTCGTCCTCATCGGAATCATCATTCAACTCTTTGTTATGTGACATATTGCGTTTTCCACCCACAGGACGATCATATCTTTTTATCTTTGCAATTTCTTCTTCAACAACGCTTTCATCACCCATCGTTTCAGTGTACATTTCTTTGAATAGTATGTACTCCTCGAGTGAAACTCCGCAAACGTGCGCAAATCGTTTATCACTCGAATCAAGGATGTCTCTCAATGGTGGATTTTGAGCTTCGATGGCTGGTCGCTTAGGATGTGGCTTTTTATAAACGCCAGTTCGAACAGCGAACTCATGGCGCAACCGGAGTTCGACCAAAGAATATTTAAACCAATTAGTGTCATAGACTTTATCTGGTTGTAGGCCCATAATATAGTAAATGTATTCATAGAGTTTTTCTAAATCAACATATTCGCGCATCAACATCTCTGGCGCTCTATTGACCATAAAACCAACTTGCTCAGTGGTGAAAAAACTTTGCAAATTATTCCTCGCGTTATACATATGTTTTATCGGTTTAAGAATCATGTGAGCATTGTTTTCGACGAACGCGCTAGCGGTTTTCCTGTTTGGGAAGATCTGTTTCAAAATTCTCAGTTGATCGACAACAAGTTCTTCATCAACCTAGCAAAAGTACAGTTTGACAATTCACATTGCTAATGTATACAGCGGACAGTGGATGTGGACGCTGTGAATCTACACTAGTGGTCCCAGGTATGGGCAACTAAATTTGGCCAATTAGTAGCCAGTTCCCATTGGTTGGACAGCCATTCAACTAGTTTGATGAGGAATGTTGCAGCCAGGCAATTACAGAACTCATTAGAAGTGGATGTGTATCATAGGCATACATTGGCAAGCAGCTGTACAACTACACTTTTCGACTCACCTCCAATAAAAGCGTGTCTTGCGCTAAAGCTATCATTGCAGAATCTGCATTCACGCCGCAACTAACGAATGAATCCAAAATGTCTTTTAGTTTTTTGCCGGTTACGCTTAAAAAATTAATGTTTTTGCTCAAGAAATCGACGATTTCCGTTTCGCGAAATCCATATTTTAGTAAAACCGGAATAATGGAATTTTTAGCGTCATCCTTCACTAAGAATAACTTATTACCGTCCCTTTCTAAATTTTCCACAACTTTCGACAAAATCGCATTTTCCTTCTCGAAATTTGAAATTTCGTTCGTTAATTTTGCTTTTTCATCGCTAAAATCGGAATTTTTTGGTAAATTCGTACTTTCTCCCGTTAACTTTCTGTTTTTCTTCGGAAATTTTAAATTTTTCTTTGATAAATTTGTTTTTTCCGAGTTAAAATTGGAATTCTCCATTAAATTTGACCTTTCCTTTGTAAAATTCGAGTTTTCTGTTGAAAATGTTCTGGAGAAATTCTTAAAACGAATTTTGACCGGAAAATGACTTCGAGTCAACATTAATCGCACAAAATTATTCATTATCTGAGCAAAATATCGAATTAAAAAAATAAAAATAAAAAATAAATTAACTATCATTCGCTCTTTTAGCAGTCGACAAGCAAATATATATATATACAAACAACATTTAACTTGCGAATCGCGAAAGATTTTTACGGTAATATTTGAATTTACTATTTAAGGGCATGTTTTTATTATGTAAACTTTAGTAAATTTTTTTGTTTATTGCCGTTAACTTTTCCAAAACACATTAATTTTTCAAATAGGACATGGAGAAAAAAACACGAGATCTCGTGAAATTTATCTGAAAACCGGTTCTCAAGCGTACAACATCAGTCCAAAAATGAATTCTTAAGTTTTCAACTTGAAAACTTCCAGTTCTTGTTATGAAAGTGAACAGATAACAGATGGAAGAAAAAAATACAAGGTATTTGCTCGATTCGTATTATTCGCGTTGAATTGCGACGATGCGGTCACCGATCAGTTACGATCCGTGCAATAACGATTTCATTATGTCGATGAAAAATAAATGTCTAGCGATTATATTTTGTTATTTATTGTCATCTTCGGTCATTTTGCTCGTTGACTGTATGCGAGAGCGCAATTTGAACGGGCCGCTCGACAGTCAAGGCGTATTCTTCGTGGCTTCGATCGTCATTGCTGTGGCTACAGTACCATGTTCTATGTATCTGCTGTTCAATATTCGACGCAACAAGCGAAGAGGCTTCGCGATGCACTTGCTGATACAAGTGCTGTGGTTAATGATAAGCTGCTGGTATACTGTAGCCGCGGCCACTGTTCACGTACCTGACGATCAGGCTGCTTATGACAAACGGTTGAACGCGTCAACGACTATAATGCTGTATATTGCGCTGTGCTTTATTCAAATGTGGTTCATGAAATGCATCATTACATTCTACATCCATTGGAACAAACGAGCCATGATAACGACTACGGTTGTTTTAAACATTGATTCGCAGGCTGGTACCTGCGAATCATCTTCCGAACAATTACCGCCGCCGACGTACCTCGAAGTTCAAAATGGATTGCCGAGTTACGAGGATGCGCTGAAAAATATTCGTCAAATTTGACTATGTGTTGATAACGATTTGATGCGCAAGTACAATATTTTACGAAAAATCATTTCGAAGCATTTTCCCGCCGAAATAAAAACAATTTAAAAAAAATTATATATCAAAAGAAACTAAAAAAATTCTACATCAATTAATTAAAATTTAGAAATTTAAGTTCGAAAATTCATTGAACTGCGAGCGCAGATCGAAACGCATACATTTTTTTCAAAATCCATTGCTTAACTGTATAAAATCCAGTGAACTTGCGCAAAAATTTGAAAACCACACGAAACATTTTCATTACGAGTTTGTTGAAAAATCTCGCGGGTAAATCACGCGTAAATCAAAATGCGTGATTGATGAAATATTCTAAACCCAAACAACTCATCGCACAAATTTTCATTTTTGAATGGGATTTTGCGTGATGGAGGGTGGAAATTTTGTTTGTAATCGTTTTTTGCTCGTTTCTCACTTTTTCCGGAAGAGTTCTGAGACGAAATGTTGTTTTATCGGTGTATTTTACTTCGGTATCTCGTTCACTGTGTTGACAGTGGACTTTTTCAAAATTTCCTCGTTTGCCTCGTCTCATTCGGTGGACGCCCAATTAGTAGCTTATCTCTTATCAGTGGTCTTATCGGCTATCACCATGGTGACCTCAATGATTTTCATGGTGCACGTAGCCAAGCGAAACTGCAAAGGGTTAGTGCCTCAAATAGTAGCCGCACTTCTGTGGTTACTGTATACAGTATGCTACGCCGCTTTTCTTATCAGTGAACTGATAACGAATTTGAACTACGGACGAAAATTCAACAACTATAGAGAGAGTAATTTCAAACAAATCGTCAACATTTTCATCCTTACGTTAGGCTGCCTATTGCAAATTTGGATGATCGTCATGTGCGCGATTTATTACAAAAAGTTGAAACTATATTCGGATTCAAATCGAAGACGAATCTCGGTGGTCAGCTGCAATGGACGGAGAAATTTCGCTCTACAGATACGACCCCCGTCTTATAGTGAAGTTTTACTTGCCAATGTGCAAAACGATAGTTCGCATTTGCCGAGCTACGAGGAAGCTATTCGTTCGAAATGACGACACGTATTTTGTTTGTTTGGATTTTTGTTAATCGTGTCATTTTCAGTTTCATAAAATTTTTTTCCTATTTCGCAATCCAATTGCAGTTTCAATGCAACTACAATCTTAAAGCAACTATAAACAACTATATCCTATACTTAACTACAGTCTTTATGCAACTATAGTCTCCCAGCAACTAGAGGATCAGAATAGTTTTTTAAATTAGAGAAAATCATTACAGTTGCAATTTATATGTTTCAATTTGCAGTAAACGTCTGTCGAACTTACGCATCATTTTCGCGATTCTGTTGAATTTTGACGAAATTTCATTAGGAAAAGTTCAAATTTCGAATTCGGAACGAATTTTGTACCGTTTCGAACGATTCCGGGCCAAAAATGTATCTTAATATTTGCCGAAGGTGTTCCCTAATTAAAACCGGCCGCGGACTGCCGAGCGGCGTAAAGCCGATTTTATTAACGAAGAAATTTCTTCGCAATTCATTTTCGACCGTTCGATATTCGTCCAGCGGCCAAAGCGAACGAAAGCACGACGTAAAATTTGCTTTATTCGTTCGTGTTCGGTCGTTTTCCGCTAACGAAAGACGTTTTTCGCCGAATTTAGGCGGAGATCATAGACGATTCGGCTCTGGGGACCATTCCAGAGCCGCCGGATATTTTGAGCGAAGCCGAATTCAGTGCGATCGACGCCGTTTTGAAAGACAGTTTGCATTATTGGGGCCTGGATACCTGGATGCCCCCGGGCTTGGTCCGTCAAAGCCTTGACTTGCTTCATAGTTCTACCGGACTTCCATGGTGCGAAACCATTTGCTTGGGTTAGTGCGTCCTGGCTAGTGAACTATATTTGCCCGACTAGTCGACTATAGTTGCATGACTAGTGGACTATAGTGCTTTGTTTTTAAATTATAATTGCACCACAGTTAACTATAGTTACGTAGCCAGTAACCAATCAAATCTAAGGACACGAAATTTGTTTTTCAGGCGCTGTTTTCGTCCGATTGTTTACCTTTCCCCTATTCGTCTACAACATGAAAGAAGTCGAACGGACGAGGCCATATCTAAAAGGATTACAGGAACGGCAAAAAAAATTTCTCGACGTGATGCGCAGCGGCGACCAACTGCAAACGCAACTGGCGAACGTGGAATTTCAGTCGTACATGAAAAAATACAGAGTCGAACCGTGGCGAAGTCTCATTCGCTTATTCCCCAACGTGAGAGCGAAAGATTTTTGCTGGTTAACCTCTCGTCTAGCGCCGATTTCTCGTTTCAGGGAATCGTTTTCATGTCGTTTTTCATCGGTTTGAAGAAAATGGCCGAGGCGCCGATCCAATCGTTCAAAACCGAAGGCTGTCTATGGTTTCCCGATTTGACCGTCGGCGACCCGTACTGGTTCGCTTTGCCGTTGGTCTGCGCGGTGACCATGCATTTGGTTATCAGGGTAAGCGACGAGCCAATGGACTATATTTGCTTAGCTAGTGATCAATAGTTCCCTAGACAGTGTCCTATAGTTGAAAATACAGTGGCCTATAATTGACTATAGACAGTGGCCTATAGTTGACAAGACTGTGGTCTATAGTTGAAAATACAGTGGCCTATAGTTGTGTCTGTTGATTGGACTATATTTCAATCTGTTTTCAGTTGGGCGTCGAAACCGGCCAATCAACCGAAGCCATGAAGCCCGTGCTGAAGTACGCTCTACATTACGGAGTTCCAGCCATGATCCTAATCGGATCTAGTTATTTTTCATCAGTAAATCCCTTTATCCTTAATCCCCAAATTCCGAAGCCGATTCTTTTCCCAACTAGGCTCTGTTGATCTATTGGGCAACGAGCAACATGATGGTGTTGTCGATGACGGCGTTTATGCAAATTCCGTTCGTCCGACGATTTTTCAATCTACCGATCCGCCGCGGTAAGCCGATCGCTAAAATCTCGTTGGCGCCGGATAATCCGCTCACTCATCCGGTGCTGTTCACCCGAAAGTTCGTTAAAAACGTCAAAGAGCAGTATACAAGTAAACTGGCCAGTGACTAGTTGCGTAGTGACTATAGTTGTCCAATGTCTATGTCTATAGTTGTCCAACGTCTATAGTTGTCCAACGTCTATAGTTGTCCAACGTCTACAGTTGTCTAATGTCTACAGTTGTCCAATGGCTGTAGTTGTTCTAGGCTACAGTTGTCCCGCGGTTTCAATTGTCCATAGACTACAGTTGATAGTAGACTATAGTTCCTTATAGACTATAGTTCTTTACTGACTATAGTTCTCGATAACTATAGTTCGTGTACGACTGTAGTTGGCTGAAAAACAAATTTTCCCACCGTCTACTTATCTTTTCCAGCGTACAGAAGGCCGAAAATACCGACGGACGCGCAGATCGACAAAGAGGATAAGGAGAGATTCGTCAAATCCGCCAAGATCCCCGTTCAGCCGACGTATCCGTTCAATCCGAAAGATCGGCTGCAAACGAGAAAAGCGTCTGAGTCGAGATCGATGTGGCAAAGATTCAAATCCGTCGTCGGCAAAAAATCGAATTAATTAATTAAAAGAAATTTAAAATTATACAGTTAAAAAAGTTTTTTTAGCTTTCATTATTTTTTCCGTTTGTTTTTGTTATGTTTTTTTGCTGGTTTTCGTGCTAAATAAAACAAAAAAAGTTCGCTGGCTAATCCACTATAGTCGATTTTTTCAATTACAGTGTTGTTGCAACTATAGTCCATTCAATTAAAATCCATATAACTATCGTCTCTTCAACTATATTGTGTGTGGAACTATTGTTCGTCTATGCGCTACTATAATATATGTGAAACTATAGTCGGTCACTGTAACTATAATCTACGCAACTATAGTCTCTGGTCCTACTGGTGGTGTTCGCCTGGATAGTTCAATTTTTGTTATCACTCGAGAGCGATAGCGAGCAGTTTATTTGTTTTTGAAGAGTTCAACCGGGCGCTAGCTTGCTACAAATCGGGCGATTTCAGCAAACGTCTTCAATTCGCTCGTAAAAATGAAGGACGAACTCGTCTTGGTCACTGGCGCTGGCGGCTACGTCGCTCCGCACATCATCAAAACTCTACTGGACAATGGCTATCGAGTGAGAGGCTCAGTGAGGAAGTTGAGTGACCAGAAGAAAGTTCGACCGTTGACGAACCTTGGCGCAAAAAGTGATGGTCGGTTGGAACTGGTCGAGGCGGATTTAATGGAACCGGAGAGTTGGACTAAGTACTGGATAGTCAACTGTAGTCCACTGGCTAGCATATTAAAGGACATCGACTGGGCAATTATAGTTCACTGGCTGGCAACTATAGGTCACTTTCTCGGCAACTATAGGTCACTCGTTAGGCAACTATAGGTCACTGGCGAGCAACTAAAAGGTCACCGGCTAGGGCAACTATGGGTCACTTTTTAGTGCTGTTCACGGATGCACGTACGCGATCCACACCGCTTCACCATTTCCACTGAGGGAGCCGCCGAACCCTGACCAGGTCATAAAACCCGCGGTGAACGGAACCCTCAACGTCCTGCGAGCCTGCGCCAAAGCAGGCACGGTCAAACGGGTGGTTCTAACCAGCAGCATCGCCGCCGTAGTTGGTCAGTTTTGTACGAATGGGGACTTTTTTGTAACAATCGTCTTACTGTGTGTGTGATGCGCAGGTGACATGAATAAGAAAGGAGTTTACAGCGAAGACGACTGGACCGATTTGAATTCCAACGTCAGTAGCTATTTAAAATCGAAGACCATGGCCGAAAAAGCAGCTTGGGATTTTGTTAAAGGTAACGATAGTTGTTCAGCGACTATAGTTGACCACGGCTAAAGTTCATCAGAGACTATAGTTGACTAAATATAGTTGCCTCGGCAGTGAACTATAGCTGTCTGGCCAGGGAACTATAGTTGCCTAGCCGATGACCTTTAGTCACCTCGCTAGCGATCCATAGTTGATTAGCCGACAATCTATAGTTGCGCCGTCAGTTGCCTAGCCAGCGAACTAAAGTAGATCGACCTACTTTCGCAGACAGTGACCTAATTCTTGATTATTCAGAAACCAACGCTTTCGAATTGGTCGTCGTTAATCCCGGACTGGTCCTCGGTCCATTGCTGCACAATTCGAGCGGCGCCAGCATCGAAGTATTCAAATCTCCCGCCAATTTTTCCATCGGCACTTGCGCATCAAGTTTTTTTTGTAGCTCATCCGCAGATTGATGTCCAACGAAATTCCGATGCTAGCAAAATTGCACTTGCCGGTGGTCGACATTCGAGACGTGGCCACTGGCCATATGAGAGCCCTGACTTTGCCCGAGGCCAACGGTCAGCGAAAAATTTGCATAGAAACCCCCACCGTTTCGATCTTAGTGCTAAAAGAGCGTCAAATTAAAAATTTCAGGAAAACGCCACTTGATCGTTAATCGAGTCGTTTGGCTGAAGGATTTAGCAGACATCCTGGATAAAGAATTTCGGCCTCGAGGTAATTGCGATTCGCAGGCTACCATGTACTTTTTGTCTGTTTCGCAGGTTACAGTATGAACTCCCGGTTGGCTGAATTCGAACAGAATCGAGCGAAATTTTTTTGATTCGCAGGCTACAGTGTACCGTTGCGCGAAGCGCCTTACTTGATGCTTAAGGTCAGAAGTTTTTTCGACAAAACTTTAAATTCGATAGTCGCGGATTACGGTAAAGAGATTCGCGTGGACACGAAGAGGGTAAAAATCAGATTTAGCCAGTGGACTATAGTTGCCTCAGGATTATAGTTGCTTTTGGACTATAGTTGACGAGTTGACGAGCTTAATTTGTTATCGGTTGATTTTTTAGATGATCAACGTCCTCGGGATAAATCCGATAGATTTGAATCATACTGTTGTGGATATGGCTCATTCGCTAATCGAACGCGGATTCGTCAAAAAATCCGTTCAATACAAATCCAAATTGTGATTGGATTTTTGCTCTAGAGAGATTATTTTCGTTTCACGTTTGAACTATAGACGAAATAAAATAGGACATTTCGAATTTTCCGCCATTTTTTGCATTCGGGTACACGTTTCGCTTCGAGACCCCGCGTCATTTTTAAAACGTTTTTTCGCTAGGAAAGGTGGAAAAAATAAAAAAAAAACAAAAAAATGCAATTTAAAGATTAAATTCAAACAAAAGACTGGTTTAAAATTTATTCTGATGTAAAACGTGCTAAATCCTAGGTTTTTTACCGATGGCCAGTTTTTTTTTGATTTAACAAAATCGCGTGAGGTGCGCTCCACAATGGAGCACAATGGAAAAACTTGCACTCTCATTCCAACATTTTACTTTTATTTGCGCAAGCCAAACAAATTTATTGACCGGATGATGCAAGTTTCTAGCGCAGAGACGGGATGACGAGGCGAGAATGCTGATATTTATTTGACGGCGCAATTCTTTGAAGTACAACTGTCTTCTTCACTAATTACAACTTAGCAATGGACGATAGACCTTTGGTTCTGGTCACCGGCGCTGGTGGCTATATTGGTTCTCACGTGGTAAAGGTACTGTTGGACAATGACTATAGGGTTAGAGGTTAGAGGTACTGTACGGAATGTCGGCGACGAGAAAAAAGTTGGACCGCTAAAACGGCTGTCCGCGAAGGGTAACTTGCAATTGGTGGAAGCTGATCTGCTCAAGCCCGAATCCTGGCCAAAGTAAAAGTCCTAAACGTTAAAAGCTGATCCTCGCTAATCTTTTACTGGGATACCATTTCGTTCCAGAGCCATAGATGGGTGTCGGTACGTGATGCACGTGGCTTCGCCGTTCATCATCGTCGAGCCCGAGCATCCCGATGATCTCATAAAGCCGGCTGTCGAAGGGACGTTGAACGTGTTGCGGGCTTGCGCCAACGGTCACGTTAAAAGAGTCGTGCTAACCAGCAGCGTCGCGTCGATATTCGGTAAGCGTGAGAGGCGCTAACGGGTTATTTGTGTTTCTTTGTCGACCATGGATATTATTCCTCGAGTGACCTCGTTTGAACTTTGGCGGGCCACCTGGTGACCTACGCGACCTTTGTGATCTTTGCCGACCTCTGGTGACCCTCGTAATCATCTTATTACCTTTGTTACCCCGAATGACCATACGCGACCAAAGTCTATTTATTACGCCCATCGATCTTTGATGACCTCTCGACCTTTTACCTTGGATCTACCTAGACGAAATCAGTAAAAAAGGTGTTTACGATGAAAATGATTGGACCGATCCGAATTCGAAGGTCACGACTTACATAAAATCGAAGACGTTAGCCGAAAAGGCCGCATGGGATTTTGTCAATGGTAAGGCTCTGTGTAATGCGAGAAGCAACAGGTTGAAAAACCTGCGATACCTATTTGCAGAGTCGAAGGCGTTTGAATTGGCCGTTGTGAATCCAGAATTCGTACTTGGACCATTAGTTCACAATTCTGAATGCACGAGCGCCGAAGTAAGTTCATTTGTAGTTCTTCCCCAACTACAGCTGGAATCAAAAATTCATTAATATTCATGATACATACACATACTCGAATCTGAATGCAGATTGCGAGTCTCTACCATACTTTTATTGTGAAATGACTCTAGATTATAATATTCATGATGGAAAACACAATGCTCGTGCTGCCCGAGTTGATGACGTGGCCGATCGATGTTCGCGATGTGGCGCTAGCGTACTTGAAAGCTATGATAGTCCCGGAAGCTGCAGGTTCATAACTTACGAGGGAACATTTCCAACTGAAACTCGCAAATTCGAACGAGACCAAGTGCATTCGATAGAGAATTTGACGCTGAGTCCGAATATCCT
>JAQGBA010000425.1:0-35622 GCA_034698125.1 Prionchulus punctatus | reverse complement strand
CCCGGTTGGGTTGTTAATTTAAAAGATGAATGCATTTTGAAACCGAAAGACGAGGAATTATTGAAATATTATTCATCGTAAAAGGTTTTTTAGTGTTCTGTAAATTATTATAGTTATGCGTTAGTTAAAAATCACACAGGTTTTTATATTTGAAAGGCTGAACAAGGAACTATTATAAAGTGCTCTTATCACTTGTTAACAGATTTTGCAGCTTTACAAGTAATTTTTAGCATGACGCGCATGTTAGCTTGCTAAGTCTCCTCCTTTTTTAATCAAACACTGATAAGATTTCGCAAATATTTGGTCGAGAATCTTTTCCGCTTTTATTTTCTTATTCAAAAACAACAACAAGCAAACGACGCCGAATTAAGTTAAAATCGTCGCTACGTAAAAAACAAACAAAAAACTCTGTCCAACGCTTTAACGGGCGAAAACTCCACGTAAATACTTAACAAAAAAAAAACAAAATTCGTCGAAAATAAAACAATCGCATCATACAACGGAAACGAAAGAATGTATACATTAAAAAAATTGGTTATTTCGAGCATAGTTTCAGAACAGCACCCACTGTTTCAAGCGATTATCAAAAAACGTCCGATTTGCATGATTGTAACATCGAAAATTGACAAAATTTTACATCGAAACGATCAAATAAGAGAAACGTGAAAAATGTTGAAAGAACAACAAAATAAAACAAAAACATAAACACGCTTTGGGCCCTTAAATGAAATCAAAGGCTGGGTATGAGAATAAAATCCGACTCATTTTTGGTTACGTATTAGGCATATCGGATAACGAAACAGGTACGCGGAAAGAATACTGAGGAAGCAGCGACCTGTCCGCGAGCACTGGACATCGTGCCTGCGAATCATAACTAATTGTCAACAGTAACAAATATCATAATAAAAAACAACAATTAAAAATCTACCGATGACAGGGGACGAACAAAAATTAATTACGAAATCAAAATCGCACACGATAATCATTAAAAACAAACGAAAACTCGTCAAAAAAGAAAGCGCAACGGTAAATAACGCATATAATATATACGGGCTTCGGAACGATCGTATCTATCAATCGAATGAAAAAAATATTATTTTTCACTATTCCATGGACGCAGCCTCTGTGTGAAGTGTCGCGCCGTCCTGCCGATAAGTCCAATCGTTTCTGAACATTTTGTTACCATATTTTTTCGCAACTGGTAAAATTTTTTTGATGTAATAATTGCTGTCTATCGTTCCTTTCGTGACCACCACCACCGGACTGAGACCTTTCGAGCAGGCGCCCATGATTCCTTGAGGGAATTTTCGTTTTTGATGGATACCACCGTCTTTATCGGCTTCACAGCACGGTCGACTGCCCAAATGCGCTCGTTTTGGGAATTGTACACATCATCAATATTGAATCGTTTCTCGTCCGAAAAGACAATCCTTTTGGTATCGCGTTTTCAGAACCTTCGATCCACCCAATGGTAAAATTTGACTCGCTTTTTCTTCTGGTCATCGGAAAGCCTCGGTTCCGTTCAAATCTTGTATGGATAAAGTCCGAGATCTTTTCTGAGAATTGACCGAGTTGAATCGTACGAAATTCCCAATTTGGCCGCCATTTTCTGAATCGTTGGTCTTTTTTTCCCTTTCGAAAGTCTCCTCACCATTCGAATATTCCTAGACGAACGAGCAGTTCGTTTTCGACCAGATGACGTTTTGAGATTGATGGAGCCTTTTTCACTGATCATTTTAAGCCATCGTTTGATCGTCGGAAGCGAAACAGAGCCTTCTAATTCCGCAAAAATCGCAGACGTTTTCTTTCCATTTTGGTGCTTGAAGAGTACAAGATCTTGAAGAGCTTTAGATTTCATCTTGCTAAATTTCGAATGGAATTGTCATACAAGCTGATCACACCGTGTACAGTAATTTAGAGCTTTCTAACGAGCACCCAGGCGTCACTAAAGCTGCATCCTATATTGTTTGGCGCGAGTTTCAAAATTGGCTCATTCTTTTTCGTTCACCCGTTAAATTTGAAGCGAAGTAGCTGTATTTCCCAAAGATCGAGCTGTACAAGTCCGGCAATGACGCAGCGTGTGCAATGCCACCCGACGAAAGTAACACACCGAATACGTGCATTGACGATGCGTGTGTAACGCCACCGATCGAAAGTAAGGCACCGATAAGATGCACAGCGAACGAATCGTGAATCGAAAAAAAATATACGTGTTTCCACGCCACGGAACCGAATGCGTCGTGGATGGAGTTGGCGTGGAATAGAGATATACCCGAAAAAAGGGCGGCGAGTACGTACGCCCAGAACGAATCGATGTTGTCCTGAAATGCAAAATAAAACATGGAAATTATAATAACGCCAATTAATTTTGATAGGAAATCCGAAAGGATAAACGTTTGTCTTAATACCTGCTCAATTTCGTTTTCATTTTCGTCTAACGAAGTGGCTACCATCATTATTTAAATCTTATTTAATTTTCTCGAGCGTTTTTGTCTGCTAGCTACCAAGATATAGCCAGTCATATTGAAGTAACTTATTATAACTAATTTACAGACAATTAGGTTACATGAATTTCGACTCATAAATTAGCATAGAAATCACGTTTGCAAAGTTTAGCAAGATTTTTTTAAAAAGTGCATGCGAAATAACTTAACTATAGTTAATTAATTTCACTCTATACTTACCGGGTCATTTTGCTTGTTCGGTTTTTTCGGAGACACATTTTTCGGCATAGCTAGCGACTGCTTTATCGTTTTATAATCGTTCTAATCGTTTTCGTTTTAAGCGAATCGTTTTGACGACGTTGACGCTGACGAGACTGACGCTTAGCAGCCTTGAAAGATCGAAAATTAGTTTTTTGGCGTTCGGGGGCGGGGCGTACTTGTTTATTCGCCCACAATCTGACCAATCATGCTCGTTGCCTTTGTTGAAAAAACAAGTAGCGATACTAGAATTTTGCTTTTTATGCAAATCGCTAACTGACTCTGATTTATGACTAACTTCTCCACGTTTCGCGCATGTAAACAAAAATTGGTCCTCTCACAATCACTGGCAAAATTGCAAAAGAGCGCGCGATTTTTTTATCATCACGTCTTTCTACCACCTCGTTCTTCAATCTGAACGATTAAATCCGAACACGTGAACTTATAAATTCTTATTTCGGTTGGAACCAATGTTTCATTTCCTGAGTAAATCGTTTTCTATAATCCAAACAAAGTATTCTTCGAATAAGCTAATTTTGAGATGGTAGATAGGTAAGACAGTGCCCTAACTGCTACAATTACAGTGACCTACTACAATTTTTACAAAAAATATCTGTTTACGAATGATGCCACTTGATGTAATTGACTTTATACTGCATCATTGACGTCACTGTCTATTTAAGCTACCTTGCCTAAAATAGCGTTAGCTATGTATGCAGGTAACTTGTATTGTTTTATCGTTTTAACACATTGTTGCCCATTGTTTTAACGAAAAAACAATCATAAAACTTGCACATCTTGCGCTACTTTGCTTTCAGTGGTGACTGCTAAACTCATGAGTTTATGTAGTAGTTGCAACAATATGCAGCACTTTTGTAAGTCAAAAAAGTTCATTTTAACGCCAACGACAAAACAAAAATTGTTGTCCTGAAATACAAAATTAAACATGGAAATTATAATAACGCCAATTAATTTTGATGGGAAATCCGAAAGGACAAACGTTTGTCAACACCTGCTCAATTTCGTTTTCATTTTCGTCTAACGAAGTAGCTACCATCATTAATTAAATCTTATTTAATTTTCTGGAGCGTTTTTGTCTGCTAGCTACCAAGATATAGGCAAAGCCATATTGAAGTAGTGCCTGAATCTTGAGGAAAAGCAGCAATATGGCCAATTTTAAAAAAAGGATCTTCGTTAAGCTGCGAAAATTATCGATTGCTTTACTAAATACGTTAAGAAAATGGTTCTTCAAAGTGTATTTTACGCTAATATAAACTTTTGAAATGTACTATTAGAAATGCAAACCGGATTTCGCTGAAATCGCTCAACTATCCATCACTTATTCATCTTGCATCAAGTCATACAAAAACCATTAACGAAAAAGATAACAACATTTTGCGCCTTTGTCGATTTCAATAAAGCCTATAACTCAATCATTCAAAACCTCCGAAAACCTTAACGGAGCGGAACTTTGACAAAAATTGGCTAGAAATTTTGAAATCGTGCTATTCAAAAGGCGGAGCATCGGTGCTGATCAATGGCAAATTATCACCAACATTTATGATCAAACGAGGGCTTCCGCAAGGTTGTACATTATCACCAAGCCTGTTCAATTTGATTTTAGATGATGCCCTTTGAAAGTTTAACGAAAAGTTAAGTCTATTTGGAATCGATTTATGTTGATGTTGATGTTAAAAGGATCGGAAACATTGTATCTCAATATCGCTGTCATGGCTGGGGAAGATGTACCGAATGCCAGACGATCGACTTCCAGTGAAAGCATTTATCTATCAACCTTCAGGCGCTAATAGCCGTGGACATCCACAGGCAACTTAGGTTGACTGCATCAAGAAAGATTTAGACAAAACAATAATTCCGATACACTTACCAATTTCAAGAATAGCTGCGAATGAAGAACTATGGAACAAGATATTATCATTTATTGACTAATTATATTTATTATATTATGTAAACTGTATTCCGTGCTTTGATCGATTGCAATTTCTCATTGTCACTTTTATTATATTATTTAGGATGTTGTGTAATAAACTAAACTAAATTTACAGTAGCTGAGGTACACTTATTATTGCCTCGATATTCGTGAAAGCGTGTGCGAATGTACTCGTACTTTACATTACAGTCAGTCAGTCGCGGCGTTGTTGATTGTTGAACAGTCGATTTTTTTAAACTGTTATTTTTTTTGTTTGTTTATCGTTGGTCGCTAACATTCGCAATGAAGTTTGGCATACGTTTCAATTTCATGTTTGCTTTTTGTATTTTGGTTTATTGTTTGATCGGTCAAAAATTGCACTTGAACGAATCGATCAGCGGTTGGAAAAACAACACGCCGATGAATTTTCGTTGGTGTCCGTTGAACGATAGTTCCGATGAATTATCGCATGATTCCGAAAAATTATCGTTTGATTGCAATCAATTGTTTTCTGGTAGCGCCTTCGCTGTTGCAAAAGCAAAATCGTGGTCGTCGCCTTGCAGTTTCAGTGACGAATCGATGATGAACGTAAGTTCTGAATGTTCGCGATTGCAACGCGATTTTCCATTTTATCAACAACGTAGCGACGATTTCGAAACCGATTTTCCGCTAGCTTTCGCCGTATTGGTCGAACAAAACGCCGAACAAGTCGTACGATTGTTTCAGGCGATGTATCGCCCGTGGAATTTGTACTGCCTGATTTACGACGATCACGCAACTACGGAGTTCAAACGAACCATGAAAAACTTGAATAAATGTTACAAGAATGTAATCTTTCCGAAAAGTTTCATCAATGTCACTTGGGCCGATTTCTCCGTTTTAAATGCAGTAATGATCTGCATGAAATTACTTAACGAGCAAAAAACCGATTGGAAATACGTACAAGTGATTGCTCGAAACGATTTTCCGCTGAAGACCAATCGAGAAATGGTTGAAATAATTCGACTTTTCAACGGTTCTCAAGACTCCGAATTGACCAGCGCTAATCCCGAAAGATACCAACGTCGGTTGCCCCCCGGTAATCTGACGATGTTCAAGGGTAGTATGGCGGTGACATTGAGTCGAGATTTCGTTCGCTTTTTATTTGAGAATCTTATAGCGAGGAAATTTTTCGTTTGGTCCAAAACCATGTCCGTCGCCGAGGAGCAATTTTGGAGCACGTTAGTCCATAATTTACACACCGGAGTGCCCGGCGGATTTCCCGGCGCGTGCCTTTCGGAATTTGGTAACGGAAAAAGTTTCGTGTCCCGTTTTCAAATCTGGCACGGTGGTTTGGGCTGTCGAGGAAAACTGGACGATTCCACTCATAATTCGTGTCTTTTTGGCGTTGGCGATTTGCGCAATCTGATATCGAGGCCCGAACTGGTTGCTCACAAATTCTTCATTGATTTTCAGCCGGCGACATATTATTGTATATCGCAATGGAATTTCAATAAAACCTACAATAATGATGCGAAAGTCGGCTTAGATTTGCAGTTTTACAAAAATTTGAATGCTGTTCGATACCAAAATGCTGTTAATAAAAGTAATTTTGAATGTTGACGAGATATTGCTGTCATAAACGCGGATTTTTTGAGTAAATGACTTGAGAAAATTTGTTTTTGTATTTACCATCAATAAAAACGCAACACAACACAACTTACAACATAATGTTGTTGCTTGCTAAGTCACTTGCCAAGTTAGTTGCTAGCGAATTCACTTGCTAAGTCAGTTACTTGCAATCATAAGCACTTGCGAAGTCATGTACTAGCGAAATCATTTGCCAAGCCACCTGCTTGCTACTTCTCATTTGTCAGTTCTTGAAAATACATTTGCAAAGCCAGTTACTTGTGATTCACAATTTTACGAAGTCATGTGACTTATGAAGTCATTTTGTACTTGCAACGATAATAAGTTCATCGCACAGCTATGTTTTATTGCAATTTTTCAGCCTTGCACCCTGCGTTTTTTTTGCTTTTCCCAACAAACAACGATTTTTCATTTGTTTTCCTTAGGTTTCAGAGCGAATGTTTTATTTTTGCTTTCGCATTCGTTTTCTGCGTCGATTTTCTTAAACTGTGTTGAAGTAGCTGGGCGTTTTCCATTTTCACATTGTGATTTACTTTTCTCTCGACCTTTGCGAAGTGATTTTAAGATAATAGAACGTTATGCAATGTTAACAAAGGTATTGTTATCTCCTTTAGTTAACAATTTAAAATTTTTATAGACTAAACACCGTTGAAAGTGAATGTAGAACAAAATTTTGATGTTTAGGCAGTAAAACGAGTATCAAAATGAGATTTATGAAAGTTTTTTTGTTGTTCTTCGTTTGTATCCATTTTTCGGGTATTTCAAACAAGTTTTTGGTGCTTTCAAGTCGATAGCAGTGTCTTTTTTAGATTCACTCGAAACATCTGAAGATTCGAGTCAAGAGTTCTTGCAATGGTGCAATGAAGAATTACAAAGTTTTCAAGAAACAGAATTCGCTTTGCCCGATGTAAATTTCGTCAAGGATACTGCATTTGCAGGACCCGTGATGTCTATCTTTGTTATCTTTTGTAGACTTTACCAGAAGTTTTGCACGGAATTTTGAAGCAAAAACTAGTACAGTATGATTTGAAATTTTCACCATTTAACGTTCGAAAATGATGCTAGAGAAGCACTTTTTGAAATCAAGGATGATTTCGACTTGACCGAAGTATGCCAGTTCGTCGTCGAAACAGAATTCGACAAAAAGATTAGTCTGAAAGATGTGAAAGACTTTTGGACACAGTTTCGTCAAAGTTTCCCGATGTTTTATTGCAAAATATGCGACGAAATGGAGTCGAAAATAAAAACCAAATTTCTCTCGAAGAATAATTCTTTCGTAAGAATGATAAACGAACATGAATGCGCGATTTGATGTTAAAGCTAATCGATGTTTTGTTTTAGGAAGATATGATCAGCGACATAGTCGACGACTTTCCCGACGATGCTCGTACTGATCTTTTGTTGAGGTACAAAAAATTCTTCACCGACGACCTTCAAACGAAGCTAACATCGGAATCGATGTGCCGTAAGGCTTTGCCGAAGTGTTCGCAAGATTTCGCTGTGAAATCAAATATCGGCAGTAAGCTAATGAAATTCGCTGCGATCGAAGGACCTGACCACCATTTTTTGCTTTTCAGGCATCTTAAAAAATATCACGGAATGTTTCGGGTGCACCTTCTGCGAAACGCTGTTCATAATGTTGGATTACGATGTACTACAATCGCCGGAGCTGTACCGTTGGATTTACAATGTTACACAATTTACTATATGTCCAGCGTTCAATTTTACGATCGGCACGATGAACGGTTACACTTTCGTGAGTAGTGAAGGTTTTTGTTTGTTTTTTTCCACCGATTTCCTGCTCTTAAACAAAAACGTTTCTCTTTCAGTGCTTGACCATCTTAGACGATCTGGCTCAGGGAATTTTGAGTATCATCAATTTCTACTTGGATCCGTACACGATGTGTTATAAGGAGTGGGGCATTTGCGACCCGACTGTATTCACAAACGACTTGCTAACATGCATGTGCACAGGAGTCACATGGCCGAATTGGATCGAAGAACATCTCTGCCCTGATCCGAATAAACCATGCCAATCGTGTTCAGGATGTCAGTATTGATAAACAAATCGTGTAATTTATTGAAACAAAAACTTTGCTTGTTTTACAAAGTAAAAAACTGAAACGGTGCCGCATTAGGACTGTTTTGACAAACTGGAAAGTGGATGAAAAATCAGTGATTACCATTGTATTAACATTTTTAGTGGATGATTATAGTTAGTGAATTAATATACGCTATACTTGACTGGCCATCTACAAATAGTTGCACATGTATCAGCAAAGCTTGCATGATAATTTGCACTGATTGGAAATGTCTGATGTGCCGCATCGGTTTAAGTAAGCCCAAAACTTGCACCACGTATTCGAATCTTTACAATCGCTTGAATTTGTCGAGGTAGTTGTTGGTTCAACTGTTGTCACAGTGGTCGTGTCGTTCTGATCGGAAGTTTCTTCGCCTGCGTAAAGAAAGGAGAGATAGCTCGATAGATAGATGCAAGTTGATTAAAAGCGCCAGAAGCTAAGAAAATAAATACAAAAGGAGCATGACATGTATTATAATTTGCGTTGTTAACTCGTTTTGTAGACACTTTTTATTGTTAAAAATATGGCACCCAAATCACTGTATAATCAGCCTATACTTGGATAATTTAATAAAATTTCGTCGGCGATCGTTTTGAACGCTACCCACGTTTCCTCGCCGGTGGGCATGATCTGGCTAGTGGGCAAAATGAACCCGTTATTGTAACCAGTGTCTCCGGGCCTCAATTCTATTGTGTAGACGTATTTTATGGCGGCGACTCCTTTCGCCCAATCGTCCGAGCCACCGGCAGCTGCGTCTGAAAATAATCGAAACGTTAAATAAACGTTCAGCCCCAAATCGCAAGAAATTGCTCGATAACGCGCTCGCCAGACAAATTTCCTTCGCTGACCGCGCACCTGTCAATATTGCGTCATCGACTAGCTAGTTTTACAGTTGGTCACTTACACAGTATGTCAGGCGCTGATCCAATTGTGTAGGTTGTTCCATACACCTTCGAAAGAGCATTAGTTGCCTTCTGCGCCAATCTCGCCTGAAACATGCGCGAGTCATACCGATAATTTGTTTTTCAAGATGCCAACAATTACCAAATCGCTTTTATCACTGGAGTACGTGTAAGGCTTATATCCATATGGATAAATCCACATAAGCGAATATGAATGCAATGTCAAGTAAGCTTTGAGCGAATCCTTGATTTTCATAATATAATCGCTAACGCCTTTGCTTTCTGGTTCGCTAAATGCGTTTGGACCGTGAAATACTTCTGCGCAAGTCATCGTACTAGAACCAGATTCTGAAACGTACGAGTTTATAATTAGCGCAGTAGCATTGATCTCGCAGTGGTCGCATCAATTACCTGACCAGTGAAATCCGAAATTCCTGTTCAGATCTACACCTTCACAGCACTGTGTCCAGAGCACATTACCATTACAATTTTTTGGCCTTCTATTTTTGCGCCACATTCTATCCTGCAAGCAAATTTGTATTTCGCTGGACATTTTTCCAAAATTAGAATGAAAATGGCTTGCGTACCGAAGTGAATGTGAAGGCGTACCCGTCTGGATTCATCACTGGCACGATATACCAGATTAAATTGTCGACGTATTTCTTCGTGCTGATTTGTGGGTCGGTACTATTGTAGTTCATCAAAAGCTAAAAATGGATGGGACTTAATGGAAAAAACAAATTTCGCGTTGAAATGAGTGTGTACTTGATTAACGGCGTAGATTGAAGTAATGGGCGCTATCCATTCTCTGGCATGAATTCCGGCGTCGATCCAGATTCCTTGTTTCTGTCTACCAGTGTTTGTATATCTATTTGTAATCTACAAAAGCAAAGAAAAACTCAAAGACGAGCACGAAGCCAGTGATAAACTGCTAATCAATCAAAATTTGCGATCTAGCAAGCAACTTAGCAAGCAAACTTACTTTAAGAAGGAGTACTTTTCTATTTTCATGAGTTGTGGCCAAGTATTGCCATTCGACGTATCCAGGAAACTTTGCTGGCAGACCTTTAACGTATGCTTCTATCTGTATTATTACTTTTTTTGTAAATTTGCATATGACTTGTGAATCAATCGCATGAGCTTTCGTACTTGTTCTAACGTTGG
Organism: Prionchulus punctatus; assembly: GCA_034698125.1. Classification (NCBI taxonomy): domain Eukaryota; kingdom Metazoa; phylum Nematoda; class Enoplea; order Mononchida; family Mononchidae; genus Prionchulus; species Prionchulus punctatus. Next base: position 25,214 of record JAQGBA010000425.1, on the reverse strand, counting down.
ATACTTGCCGAAGTCGAACGATCGACTGTCTAGCATAGGTTTATATCGTAAATTAGTAACGTTTCTTGGTCGTTTTTCTTCATCAATGAGGCTGCAAAACGGTTGCAAATTGCACGCAAATGAGACAAAAATAGTTTCTAAACTGAACATGGCTTACATTTGAACGTTAGCTATGAACTGTGATATCGTGATGTTTCTCAATTTACATTCGTATTTAAATAACGTTAGCGAATTTGGATTGACCATGATATCAACTTGTTGCCCAATTTTCGTCGGCGGATGCCAGAAATTCAACTAGAAAATGTTTCAAAACGTTTCAAACTGGATTCCGAATTGAAGAGTATTAAAACACCTTTAAATATCCGGTTCCATTGAAGTACAGATCCAACAAATACTGTAATCCGTCAGGATCGTTCGGTGTCACTTTCCAAACAGAATGACTGAATGAAAAAAATCCACTCAATACAATAGAGAAGTGAACAGTAAATTTATTTTGTTTTTTCATTCTATTTTTTGATGTTCTTCAAGAGCAACGATGTCAAAACATAAAACTAGTTTTGTGATGTCCACTTTGACAATCTAGCACGGAAAATAGTGTTTGACCACTTGTTGACCACAGGCAAACCACTGGCCATGTTACTTGAAATCCGCTGTTTTATACTTGTTGGAACAGCTTGCCACAAAAATAGCAAGTGGTAACCCATTTACAGGCATTTCTAGACCACTCGTGTACCACTGGAAGTCACTTGTAGACCACTCGCTGACCAACTGTGGAGCATTGGCTAGTACGTAATCAAGCACTCATTCTTACCCATCATAATTTTTCTTCTCTATATTGCTGTCTGCACCGATGATCGCTACCAGCGCGAACGATATCCAAACACAATTCATATACATTTTCGAGATTCCACTAACCCGACTCTCTGCTTCGGCGTTGAATCGAGTTTTTTGAGACTGAAATCGCAATCGCACTTTTAAACCGAAACAAAAGACAAAATATAACGTCCTGAACAATCAAAAGGGTGAGAAATTTATTTACACGAAAAATCTTGAATCGTCCAAGGCCTGGGCGAGATAAACAAATTTCTCGTTCTCTTCTCGATTACGGATCCAACGGATCACGCCTCTACTGCGATTGAGGAGATTAAATTTACATAAGCAAAGTAGTTGTTTTCATCAGACATATTTGCTCATTGGCACCTGTCGACAATGAATACAGGACCCGTTAGCATAACGAATGGGCTCAATTTTAGTTTCAAATAAAAATTTTTTCGATCGTCATAAAGTAACATATGACGATTTTTTTATTTAAACCTCGAATTGTAATAATTCATGAAGCATAATGAACTTAACCGCCTACGTTTAACTGTCATTTTCGTTTATTCATCCGACGAAAACTTGTTTCATAATATTACCCTGCTGAAATCGTACTCATACCGGTTTCTAGTCTGTGAGAGGCTGGTACGAGGTATGGAACTGAATTTCGAGAGAAAGAGAAACTTTATGAAAAGTAAATTTTGAAAAAACAAGTTTCAAGTGCGAACGTGTGACCTTCTCTTTATTTGTTTTCGTTTTATAATTAGAACTTATAATAAGATTTAACGTCAAGAATGGATGAAAAAAATTGAAATGAAGAACGAATGAAAAATGCCAAACGAATCAAAGTGCTTTCCACAATCACAAAAACCTAAAATATTTGCAATTTATTGTACTGCAGAACTGCTAAACGTTCATAATACAGATACAGACTTTTTTTGCATATATTAATTGTTTCGTATTTTTCCTCTTCCTCTTCCCTTTCGCTTTTCTGCGGGCTGTTCTTTCGTCACAGCTACAGTAAACCCGTTCCTCTGTAGGACTGCATTAGCAACAATTTTTACGCCTTCCCACGTTTCTCTACCAGTGGGTATGATATTATTGGGGTGAATGATAAATCCACCCTTTCGGAGTTCGATGAGATACACGTATTTAATCCCAGCTTTGGCTTTCGCCCAATCGTCAGATGATCCAGAGGTGATATCTGAAATTTAGCCTATTCAACAAACCTAAACCAGTTAGACAACAACAAATTTTCATGCTGGCTTACACATGATATCGGCTCCACCACCAACCCCATATCGGGTACCGTAAGCACTCCTAACGGCGCTTGCAGCTTTTAAAGCAACTGATTTCTAAAAAAATTAATATGAGAACAATCTTACAAGTCTTCTTAATGATTCATTTATCTCACCAGTTCTTCAATGTCAGGGGGATAAACGTTGTAGTCGTATCCGTAAGGATGCATCCACTTTTGACCGTACGAATGAAGAGTTATGAATGCTTGAATTTCCTTTTTGTGTGACACCACAAAATCTCTAACAGCTCTTGATTCTGGCTCGCTGAACGCTGAAGTGCCCCGGTAATCTTCTTTGCAAGGATCATCACTGGCACCTTCTTCTGAAGAGTTAAATAGCTTCAAAATGTGAAACATCGTGAGAATAAGGATAGTATGCATACCTCCATAGTGAATATCAAAATTTCTATTGAGGTCAATCTGAAAATAGAAAAAAATACGAGTTTTCTGTTACAAAAATAAATCAGCTGAGAAGCAAGCACAGTGCAATGTATTGCAGAATAACAGGCGTAACGCGCTAATCAGCGTACGCTTATGAAGCAGAACAACTAATACAATCATCATTTGTATTGCTGACCAGCATTATGTACGAAAATTTATGTTATTAACAAGGAAGTGATTTCTTCAAATGTCATTCTGTATGTAGCTTATGTAGATAATTATCGCTATACTACTCACCCCCATACAACAGGTTGCAGAAGTTTTGCAAGCAGCTTCATTGGTCGAACGGTTTTTTCGCCATAATCGCATCTATAAATAAACGATACAGTTAACTTGCGTCTCATTTATCCTTTTAAAATACTACTTAACCTTGAGACTTTTGCTGGACCACGTGTAGTCGTAACCATCCGGATTTACAACTGGAGCAATGTACCAAGTCAAGTTCGAGACGTATTTAGTTATCGATGGATCTTTGCCATATTTCATTACCAACTAGAACTGCAAAACGTTTATGATAGAAAGTTTTTTGAATGAAGAATTCACTGTGTAATTTATTTGGCACCTCGTTGATGAAATACATCGCCGTGCTGGGTGCAATCCATTCTCGGGCGTGTATACCAGCATCGATCCACATAGCTTTTTTGGAGTCCGAATTGATGGGATAGCAAATCTAAGGTACATTTCACGCTCAGTTTTGACTTCTTGAGAGTTGAAACTAAGGTGATATAGGTATATAATTTTTTTTGTTGGTTTGGTAAAGAGACGTGATTCGGATGTGACATGAAGATCAGCGACTGATGACAGTGACTACGATGTGCTGAAGTTGTGAAGTTGCATGATGGGATCATGATGTAACATTGGTGTGACCCTGATGTAAAAATGACGCCACACGCTGTGACGCTGATTCATTATCAATTCTCTTACCTTTATCATTTCGATGGGTCTTTTTTCCCGAGTATATCCTAATGTTATCACCTTGACAAATGACGGATAACGTCTTTCCAATGAATACATGAAACTTTTCATCTGAAATCAAAACTGTTCTATCGATGTTTCGAAATATTGTTTATCCATTTTGTATTACAGTTGAATAATCCTGGTAGCTTCTAAAATTAAATTCTTCCGAGAATTTGCTTGAATCATCTGATAAAACCTTATCCGTCCAACTAGAGTTGTTTTCTTGTTCGTTAATTAGCCTTAAAAATTGCTGCAAACATTTGGATATGTACATATGTTTTGTTTCTCACTTACTTTTGTACATCATCGATCATGACTTTGTGTTTGATTTCATGATCCACTAGCATTTTTTCAAACTGTTCTTGAAGATTTGGCGCCACCATGATATCCGATGTTGTATTTAGTAGAAACGATTCTCTCCAAAAATCAACCTATTAAAAGTTAGTTATACATTTATAATCCACAGTTGAGATGTGAAAATTAATACCATAAAATTAGAATCCGATTTTCGAAGAGATTTTATTAATTCCATCTGGGAATCATTGTTCGGTCGAACAGTGTACAATTTGTACGGTCCAAAATTATTTACATCACTGTCTAATTGTAATCCATTGCATACAGCCAGTTGTACAATAATACAGTAACAAGCAGTAAACGGTAAGAAAATGTTCATTTTAAATTTACAAAATTTCAAATTATCACACCGAGACCATGTCGTAGCCTTCTAAAGCAGTTGGCGTTGACATTGACTGTCGAAAATTTTTATTGAAACTAGTAACATTTTTATTCATGTTCCATCCATGAAGGTAGAAGTTTACGGTTACCTGTTTTACACGGAATGTACAATCTTCTGTCAACTGACTCAATTTGTAGTCAAAGTATTCTTCCGTCCGGACCTTAGACCTGACATCATTCAGGCGAGTCCTGTTCAAGTAGGCGATTGAAAATGGTTATTTATTATCTCTTTTCAAGATTAAAAAAAAAACACTTATGTTCCTGTAGTTCAACATGACAAAACACACTTGGCTGACATTTTACAGCAATAATACACAACTTTATTGCAGAAATTTCACAACAGCTTAGTCCATCGAGTAAGTTAATCATGCAGGATTAGATTGCGGACAGATGAAGAAGTCAATTCTTTTTCGGCTTTCTTGACCTTCCTCTTGTTTTAGATTCCACTATCAATGTTGATTTAATTAGATTGAAGCAACTTTCACGCCCTCCCACGATTCTCTGCCAATGGGTACTTTCTGATTAGGATGACTACGGTTAGAGAATCTTCAATGGACAGCAGATCGATGAGTCAACAATTGAAAGGGGGATACAGTGTCACCAACGTGGGGAAACAGACTAATGGGTTAGTGAAGTATGCTTTGACATTACAAGTACAGTTGAGCTAAAAAAGCAAATTTCTTGTGGAAGCTCCTTAACCAAGCTAGGCAATTCGTTCCCCCAGCTAATTTAATTGCATGGAGATGAGGTTCTAGTCATGTTTACAGGAAGCGTTTGAATTTAGTAAGCAAAAGATTGCCACTTCGTTCATTTATAATCTGACGAATTTTTATAAATAAAGGACAATTTCTGAGGCGAAAAACACAACAGATTGTGCATTCACTTGATTTCAAATCTTCATAATTTTTCGTGTTTAATCAAACTGTTTTCAAACAAAAGATCATCTTCACGCAAAATCTTGCCTTGAGTGAATAAATAATTCGAACTAGGAAACATCGGACCGATCAAGAAAAGATGTCCCAATCCTGGGTGGCTGGTTATTCAACTACAACATCCTGCACAATTTCAGCTCATCGTGGGAATTGGAGCAAATCGTACAAAATTTGCAACTTTACTTCTATAGTTTATATATCTAGGAAGTTACAAAAGGATTTTCTGGAAATCTACTTAACGAATTCCAGCTGATGTACCTTCAACCGTACTTGGATGATGTGCGCCAGTTGTTAATTTTCGCAAACGAATCGCCCAAATTCAAACTTTCCCCGACCGACCATTGCATCAGATTTTAGGAAACATTTTACGTTAAGTTGCAAATCCGCAAGTTCATCAACAACATTAATACTTATAACTGGCGTTTAAGATTGTCATTTTAATATATTGGCAGTGAGTGACCAGTTTGTAGTTGTGCAGTTGTCTCTTCTTTGGCTTTTTCAAACTGGTTGATTAGTCAACCTTTAATTTACGCAAGGTACTACAGCCACGTCCTTGCTAATTTTTTGTATGTAATCCCTCAAGATCTTTTTATCGTTTCGTTCGCTATTGGCAATTTTGAATTTTTCATTAACTTCTGTTTTATGGGGAAGAGTAATAAATTTCGACGTACTGTTTTTGGGAATTTTGCGATATAATTGTAAATCATATAAATTTTCCTACTTAACACTGGCAAGCATTACATATAAATGTGAATCGTGTTCTGCAGTTTTGTTTATATTGAGACTGAGGCTGATTGTATTTTGGAATAAACAATAAAGACACACGTAACAGCATCGTTTATTTAAAGAAGAGATTGTGGAAAAATCACTTATTTCTGCTGACTTAATTTGTAGTCAAAATGTTTTCTGTAAGGACCTTAAACCTGACATCGTTCAGACGAATCGTGTTCTCGTTGGCGATTGAAAATGGTTATTTATTATCTCTTTCGAGATTTAAAATCGAACTGTAGTTCATTACAAGACTACACTTGACTGATATTTTACATCAACCATACACATCTTTATTGCAGAGATATCACAGCAGCTTAGTCCATCGAGCAGGTTAATCCTGCAGGATTAGAAGACTGTTGACAGATGAACAGATCATTTATTTGGCTTTAGTGATTTCGAATTCGTGTCCTTCCTCTTGTTTTAGACTCCACCTTCACTACGTTGATTCCATTTCGTTGAAGTACAGCATTGGCCACAACTTTCACGCCCTCCCACGTTTCTCTTCCGGTGGGTATTATCTGATTTGGATGGAGGATGAACCCGGCTAGAGAATCTTCTAACGGCCGCAGTTCGATGAGATAAACGAATTTAATACCAGCTTGCAGTTTCGACCAGTCGTCGGAAGCGCCAGATGTTTCATCTGCAGTTACAAATTACGACTGTCTAAACGACTAACTGGGAAAGGATACGAAACTCACACATGGTATCAGCGCCGCTGCCGACAACGTACGGAGTACCATAAACCTCCGTTAAAGCGTTTGTTGCTCTGATAGCTACATATTTCTGTAACACGAATAGACAGTACAACTTTTTTGTTCAACATTGAAGGCTTTAGGAGATCTGATAATAGGTCTATAGGACAGAAACTTCAATCATTCGATTTGGGAAACCACTGGAAGGCCTAGGGGGCTTACTGAATCTTGTTGTGCATCTTTAAAAACAAAACTCTTACCAGTTCTGCAACATCAGACGGATATGAGTTTACATGATATCCGTAAGGATGCATCCAAATTTGGCCGTATGAATGAAACGTCATGAAAGCTTGAATTTCACTCTTGCGTGGTAGTACGTAATCTCGAACGGCCCTGGATTCAGGTTCGCTGAATGCGGAATCACCTCTGTAGTCATCATCGCAAGGATCATCACCAGCACCTCCTTCTGGAAGATTTAAACAAAATAAAGTTTGCAGTTTTTATCAGTGAAGAATACCTTTTACCTCCCCAATGCGAGTCAAAATTTCGATTAAGATCCGTCTGAAAATAGTACATCCGGTTCCAAATAATTTTCAGAAAAGATTCGAAATTTATTTACCCCAAGACAACACGACCCTGGTGTGCTGCACCCATTTGGCGAGCGATTTTTGCGCCATAATCTTGTCTTAAAAGTAGAAATATTTGGAACATGTAACATTCGGAACATTTATTTAAGGATTACAGTACATCGATTTCTTTGCTGGATCTGGTGTAATCATATCCATCCGGATTCAAAACTGGTGTAATGTACCAAGTAAGGTTGGTCACGTATTGCGCTATCAGTGGATCTTTATCGTATTTCGTTACCAACTAGAACTACAAAATGTTCCCTGATGAAGACATCTTTTGCTAGTTTCTAACTGTCGCGGTTCGAAATTGGCACCTCATTTATGAAGTACATGGCTGTGCTAGGAGCTATCCATTCTCGAGCGTGAATGCCAGCGTCGATCCAAATGGATTTCTTAGATTCAGAATTTATAGGATACGAAATCTGAAAAGCAAGAAATGTTGGTTTTGGAGAGACTCCAGCAACAAGACATGTGTAATGAAGCTATGATGTGGCATGCTGTGACGGTGTGGTACGGTGGTGTTAAATGAGATAATAAAGGGTAACCATGATCATCATATCACGATCTAGCAATGATGCGACATGATGTTACAATGATATGAAGCAATGTAACACGAGGTGTAGGGCCATGAAGTGCCCAGCATGCTGTGCCGGCTCTTTTACCTTTATCATTTCGATGGGTCGTTTTTCTCTCGTGTGACCAATCGTAATCACTTTAGCAATGGATGGATAGTATTTTTCCAATGAATGCATGAAACTTTTCATCTAAAAACACAACATTATCGATATTGCGTCATTGCAATGACCGTCTTCGATCTTAAGACTACATCCGAATAGTCTTGGTAATGTCGAAAATTGAATTTTCCAAAGCCTTTGTACGATCTTCTCGAATCATCTGACAGAACCTTATCAGTCCAATTTGAATGACTATCTTGTTCGTTAATTAGCCTGCAACTGATCAAAATGGTAATTTAGATGACAGGTTATATTTTTGTTCTTACTTTTGTACATCTTCGATTGCTATCGTATATGTAATCCCATGATCCATTATAAGTCTTTCGAACTGGCCTTGAATATTTGGGGCAACCATGATATCAGATGTTGAATTTATTCTAAACGATTCTTTCCAGAAGTCAACCTGAAAAGAGATATTCGTGATTCAAATAAATGACCGATGCGACTCTTATGCATTTCCAATACCTTCAAGCTGGAATCAGGTTTTCGAAGTGATTTTAAAAATTGTAACTGGTCATTATTAATTGGTCGTATTTTATACAGTTTATATGGACCATAACTATTAACATCATCGGGCAGTTTGAATCCACTACATAAAGCCATTAGTACAGTACAATAACAAACAAGGGATATCATTTGAATACAAAAATGGTTCGATTTAGGAAAATAAAGGCAAAATTTTCGTTCCTCGGCAGCCTCTTCAGGGCAATTTCGTAGCCTTCTAAGTCAGTCGTCGTCGAACGATTGTTTGAAAAATAAACTGGTACTGTTATTTTACAGTTACCTTTTAGTAGAAGTTTGCTCCTCGCGTAGAATCCGTTTGGCGTCAGCAGTTTTCCTGTCCGGATCTTATTCAAATCCTGTTTCTGATGAGCGATTAAAATAAATTCAATGTTAGAAATAAAGTTTAGTTTTATTGTTGTCTGGTGATACAAACAGTCTTAGGCGTACTTGTCAGTTTTTCCTCACAATTCAAAGTAGTCTCGGTCCATTTCGATAGAAAATTACTCAAATTAAGGCAGTCCGTTGAAAATAATAAAAGTTTATGCCCGATGTTTATGGCTGTATGGAGCATAATGAAAATTGCTTTTCTGAAAATAAAATCTTCCTCTTATTTCTTGTGCAATTCATTTGAATACATTATGAATGAATAAACAAAGTTATCGTAAATAAAAAAACGAAAATTGCCACACATCAATTAATATTTGACCTAAAAGGTCTTCGTGAATGAGAGAATGTGACCTTTCATTAGAGATTTCATTTAGCAAAACGAAAAATCCGCTCAAGGGTGGATTTGAACCACCAACCTTTCGGTTAACAGCCGAACGCGCTAACCGATTGCGCCACTCGAGCGATGAGCGATTAGCAGTTTGACAATTTGTTGGTGAACCAATGAAGCAGTTTACTGTAAGGAGATTTATTCAGGTGGTACCGTTTGGATATTCGACCAGAATTGACTTCTTGCGGGATCAATATGAATCGCGTCACACAGCCAGTAGAACAACCAGGATGATAAGTCAACATGTGCTGAAATTTTATACTTTATCATTACTGAAATATTGTTCATAACCTCGTTTCCCGTAAAAGGAAAATTTTGAACAGCGACACTTTCGGAAAGAAAGCCGCGCTCGAGTGGCGCAATCGGTTAGCGCGTTCGGCTGTTAACCGAAAGGTGGTTCAAATCCACCCTTGAGCGGATTCTTTTTTTGCTAAATTTAATCTCTGATGAAAGGTCACATTCTCTCCATAAATCTCCTTACAGTAAACTACTAGCGACGGTCCAAATGATCCAATTACCCTCATGTTGAGCATTTCCTTTCTGTACATTGAAGTATGTCACAGTGTCAAAAAGTCTGGGCAATGAACAAATAATTTGCTCAAAGAGAAATTCCGTAAAGTGTTGATAATTTTGAACTGAAAAGTGATATATTTATTTAAATTGCACCTGCACCATTTATTAAGTTGCTACAAATACACAGAGTCTGAAATTATCTAAATTATACACATTTTTATTGCAAATTTATGAAAGCTCTATATTTCGAACTTCCGAAGGAGTTTTTTGTAGGTATTTAGATGCTGACGTGGGATACAACCCAGTAATATCAATGAAATTCACCTGCACCGCATACCTATATAATAGAAACTTACATGGAATGTTTGTTGTATATTTCGTCATACAGCATAATGCATCAATGTTTCTTTATAAAATTTCGACTATGCTTCGTTATCTAACTGTTCGTTAAGGGTGAAGAATCTATCCCGTCCACTGATGCAGAATGCACAGAAACAAGAGAGCTAATATTTGAGAATCGTTACAAATACTTAGTAAGACGAAGTCAGAGCTTGTGCCACGTAATACAACAATACAAATATACATTCAGCACAAAAGTAATTCGCAGTGAATTGATACATGATGAGTAGTTATACAGTATCAATGTCACTGTGAATTTACTTTTGTGCCGAATGTATGTTATGGAAGCCTTTGCCTTTGTCGAAATCTCACCATTGCCGCATTCAGTAAGCGATGGACGAGTTGCAAAGTATTGTGACGCGTTATCCAAAGGCGACGTTGTTATTGTTTGCATAGCCTGTAAGAAATTGCTTCATTGGTTCAGCAACAAATTGTCAAACTGCTAATCGCTCATCGCTCGAGTGGCGCAATCGGTTAGCGCGTTCGGCTGTTAACCGAAAGGTTGATGGTTCAAATCCATCCTTGAGCGAACATTTTGTTACATTATAACCATTTAAGGAGTGTACAACGCGCAGCCACAGCACACAAGTTTGACCGTTATGGCTTTCCGCCGTACATGCAAATCATCCTTAGAGTAATATTTTTGAGTTTGCGTGGTGAATGGACTTGTAGTTTCAATGTGTTTATGACAAGCATTGATTTTCACAGCAAAGTGAACAAATATTGCAATAAATGTATTTTTAATTGAAAATGTGGGATCACCGGTCGTGTCACAATTTTTCAGCGAAAACAAATGCGAATACATTGAAAGAACGATTAAGTCTGAAATGAAAACAAAAAATACAAATCAAACAGACACTGAAATGCAGAAATTTTCAGTTTTCGTCGATACCAACAAACTAAACAATACATCATTGTTCATTTGGTGATTGAAGGAATGCACAGAAAAAAAGTCGATCAAGTAAAACAAAACAAAAATTTGGTGGCAGCATTAATTTCAAAAAATTACAGAAACTCTTCGATCTTGGCATATAAAAATTGACAAATAAAACATTGGCAGTCTAAATTGAAAACAGCGTGCGTCCGAATGAAAAAGTTGTCAGAAGTCGTTGCCCTACAAGTTTTGATGAATTAATGGCATTAACGTCAAACGTTGTTAATTCTAAAATTCATATTCACCATTTGAATAAAACCCGATGTTCAAACGCACGCTGCGGACAAAGTACGATGTAAAATGTGATAGGTATGCATACTAAGGCGTCAAAAAATGAATCAACTTAATTGACTTAGACGTTGCAAAATATTGCTGCAACCGCAGAAAATGTTGATGCAACTGCGGCTAATTAGGATGCAACGATGGCAAAATCATGATGCAACTAATGCCAATCAAGATGCAGCAGCGGCAAAATCAGTCATACAACTGGTGAAAAATGATTATGCGCTTGCAATGAAATCGATACGCAGCAGCGGCAAAATCAAGTTGCAGTTGCAGCAAAATGAAGATGCAGCCGCATAGCCAAATCAAGACGCAGCTGAGCTAAATCAAGATGTAGATGCAGCTAAATCGATATACGGCTGTTTGCCGAATTGTGATGCAGCTGAAGCGAAACCTTGAAACAGACGCAGCTTGCTTGATGTAAAATCGAGAAGAAAGTACAATTTTTTTGTTTTAACGCTTTAGCTGTCTATGCTGTAAATACTGATTTACACTGTACATCGTTTGGAGTTCAACAAAAGTGACACGTTTTCGCACAATTTCGATTCATGTATTCGGGTATTCGCTGACAGATGCCGACACGATTCGACGCCCAACGTTTACAACGATCTTCTCCGGCGAAATCTACGCAACTAACTAGGTTCGGCTGATCTACTATCGGGTACCATGTGGTAAACGACGACGACGACGAAGGCGCTAAACTAGATGATAGCGGCGAAGGCGGCGACGACGACGGCGATGTCGGCGCCGATTGCAACGATGACAACAGCGACGATGACGATTGAAATAAATTGTCCAAGTTGGGTGAAAGAATTTCCACCACCGTCGACGTCGATGTCGCCGTCGAAGTCGTCGTCAACGATAACGAATTGGAACTATTGAGATTATCTACAAACGCGACGACCACTGCGGCGTCGCCGCCGGCGGTCGTCGTCGGCGCGTCGTCGAAATTTGGTCGACGGAACCGTTCACCTATCAATAAAGGAAAAAGAAACGCAAGAAAAGTGTTGGAAAGAAATTTCGATTGAGATTTAGTGAAGCATGCCCCTGCGTGTTATATTTATTAGCGCCTACCAAGAAATTTGTTTCGTTTTTTCTCAACGAATTTCAATCCGTGCTGGTGCCTGTTATGATGATGGCGCCCGCGAAACGCCGTACGTATTCTTGGTCGCCCTGTGTACACAAAGTTGGGGGCCAAAAATTTGTTTTAAAAAAAAGCTAACTCTCAACAAGGTTATCTGGTTTTGGTCGTCTGAAAGGTTTAAAAGTGTTAGTGCCGGAGGCGGTGGTTGTACTGTAGCTAGCTGGATTTCAGCAGTTAGTTGTAGAAGCGAGCTGGCCTAGGAATTTCGCTTACCACTGTTTCGCTTTCGCGATCGGCTAACGAGTCGAAAGTTGTTCTTCTCTAAAACTGCGTTGACCACAACTTTGACACCCTCCCAAGTTTCCCGACCCGTCGGTATTAATTGACTCGTGTCTAATATAAAGCCGTCCCAGACGTCTTCTTCCGGGCGAAGTTCCAGTAGGTAGACGTATTTTATGCCGGCTTTTGATTTGGCCCAATCGTCCGACCCACCGGACGCTGGATCTACAAATTGAACGATACAGATTAGAGAGCGAAAGAATTCTAAAATAAACAACTATCTGACTTCAGAACTTTGTTATCGTGACTCTATTTTGAATTATAATTCTTGAACTCTGAACTTGAACTTACACAGTGTATCAGCACCGCTGCCCACTTTGTATTTTGTTCCGTACAATTTTTCTAGAGCTTTCGTCGCTTTATCCGCTGTCGATTTCTGAAATCAGAATTCATCAATTAGCACGCTGTAACATTTTCCCTACTTTGTTGTGCATTACCAGATCAGCAACATCCGGAGGATAAATAGATCGTTGGTGTCCGAACGGATGTATCCACAACTGAGAGTACGTGTGCATCGTTACGACAGCTTCGATTTCGAATCTATGAGAGTAGACGAAATTTCGAACAGCCTGAGATTCAGGTTCGCTGAAGGCCGAAGAGCCTTGATATATCTCTTCGCAAGGATTATCGCTTGCGCCAGATTCTGAAAAACAAGCACTGAATAATAGCCAGTGATGAACGAGCCATGTAACTTTCTAGCTTACCACTCCAATGAAAGTCAAAGTTGCGATTGAGATCAACCTGCAAAAAGATTCTGTAAGTATTCAGTATATCATTAGACAGTTCGACTTTCTGCTTACTCCCATGCAACATTTGCCCGAATCTTCGCATTTATCAGTGTTCGGTGACCGATTCTTGCGCCACATTCTAACCTACAAACGTATTTACGAAATCTGTATCAGACATCCGGCGATAATCTGCAAGGCTTACTTCGGGCTCTCTGCTGGATCTTGTGTATTCGTAGCCGTCGGGGTTCAAGGACGGAGTTATATACCAAGTCAAATTTCTTACGAACTGCGTTATTTGCGGATCTTTTTCATATTTCGTCACTAACTAACTAGAAAATTTTTGTACTGTCCGAAATGCAAAAACAGCGACTGACAAACGCTGTCACTTGATGAATGAAATAAATCGCCGTGCTGTGCGACGCCCATTCTCTGGCGTGTATCCCAGCGTCGATCCAAATGGCTTTCTTTGTAGTCGAAGTGACAGGAAATCCAATCTGAAGAAACATCATAAAACTAACATCAGCGTCCGCAGGCACAATGTCTGAAGTCCGAAATCGTTAACAGTTGCAAGAGTTGCAGGTGAACTGATTCATTCTGCTTTGTGAAGACACAACAAACTTAGCAAGGCAACTTTAATGTTTGAATAGCTCATTATATTGCACCGTTTGTCTACTTCACAAAAACTTTGATCACTTATCATGATCATCCAAATTATTGTAAGGAATACAGTACAAAACGCTCCAAAGGAATGTACTTTTTCATTGACATTTTGCGATTTTTGGAACGTGACAAATTAGTGCAGTTTTTTGCCAAAAAAAACTTTTTACCCCAATTATTATCAAATTTTTAATCTTATAAAACCGATGGTGAGACACTAAAATTACAGGTTTCACTTTGATGCGTTTAGAGGCGCCTATTATAACCAGTCGGCGCCGAGAAAATTGTTCGAAATTAATTTATGTTGTTCTACTAGAGCGAACATGAGTTGACAATCCATAAACCGCCTATCTATTTTTTATAATTATTTCTATTAAAGACTCCCCTAGAACCCCACGACGACATCGACGTCTACGTGACATTTATTTCGTTTTGCCCACTCAAAAAAGGCGTCGGTCTCATCGTGAACCAGATAAAAAAAGGAGAATAACGTTGGTCGGATGATCAAAAACAGTGCCAAGTTTGAACAATTGAGAGAACTATCACCATTTTTCTACAGTGCCAGGTTTGAGTTTGCCTTTCTTACTTTGATCATCTCGATGGGTCGGTTTTCGTGCGAAAAACCCAAACTATATACTTTAGCAATGGCCGGAAATTGCTGCTCCAACGATCTCATGTATATCCTCATCTAGAAACAAAAAAGCTTGCTCGATTGCTCTATTAGCAAAAGTTCTCGCTGGCTTTGAATAGTACCTCCTCGTACGAATGATATCTTCGAAAATCAAATGACGGCACTGCTGGCTTGTTTCCTGTTGCTACATCGTCGGCCAAAACATCTTTGTGCCAACGACCTTCCTGTCTTTCTCTTTCCACAATTAATCTAAAGAATAGTTTAAGATTACGAAATACAGTAAGACGTGCTAAATTTCATGCGCCATCAGGATGACAAGTTATGATTTTAAAATCGACATTTATGCATCAGACGAACTATTTCACGGTACAGTTCATCTATCAAGCGACACTAATGCGAGACGAAAACGACATGTTTTGAAATGTAAGATTCAAAAACTTTGTCATGCTTCAGTAATAATCATGGAAAAAACGTGTTTCAAAAATTACATCTTCAAAAAACTTGAAGGGCAACGTTTAAACATCGATGGAATGTTCCTCGATTCGTTCTGTAGCCTATATGTCGTCAGCGTTTATGGACTCATGACTTTTAATTTCGCGACCAAATTAAAAATAATTTAGGGTTAAAAGTGTGCGCATTTTTATGTCAGATGGTTAAAAATTGGAGACTATTGAAATGTGACAAAGAAGAAGATGATTCTGGATTGAAGTTCTAAAATAGTTTCGAATTCCAATTATACATTGACATTAAGTGCACACAAGCTCATGAAAGAAAGTTCATTCCTGAATCAGAAAAATGACCGAATATGATAAAAATAGTACTTTTGTACGTCCTGTATTGTAATCAAATGATCGATGTCGTTCGACGCCAGAATAGTTTCGAACGTTTGTTGCATCTCCGGAGGGACCATAACATCGATGGCAACGCCGATATGAGTGGGATCTTTCCAAAAGTTAAGCTAAAATTCATATTACAAGTTGCTCATAAAAGATTCACAATAGGATGTCCATGCAGAATTACCTGAAATTTAGACGCTGATCTCCATACGGTTTTCATAAAGTCCAACTGATGGGTGTTATTAGGATATATCCTGTAGACCTTATACGATCCCTTGCCGTCGAGGGGTTTGTTGAAGAACTCGTCGTCGCCAGCGTCGTTGACTTCGTTGCAATCCACCACCACGTACAATAGCAGGATTGCAATTAAAATTTGTTTCGCAATCATTTCGTCAGTTACCAACAAAAACCACCAAAAAAAAACCAAAGAAATGCAGTACCAAGAATAAACCGATACGGTCCCCAAGAAACGACCTCCTCGACGAGGTACCCGAAATATTCCGAAACTATAGTGTGCTACAGTACGGGCGGCACCGATGTGTTCGGGGTACCCGAAAATGGGGTATATATATTCGAGACAAACAAAGAGACCCGAACATACAGCCCGTTGAACAAGTTTATATGAACGCGTAGGTACTTATATACGTACGCGCATATTTCTAGAGTGGTACCCTCTTAGGAATGCTGAACGACGTCCGTGTGCGCAAGACCATGTTCACAAGTTGTTGCCATAGCCGGTTGTCGGCGTTTGCAAGTTAACTGTACGCGCTCGCGCGCGTACAAAACCCATCAAAACTGTGTACTACGTATGTTGGAAATGGGACGAAACTTGTTGCATGATATACTCTAATTTTTAATCGACGTCGTTCGATCGTCTCTCTTTCGTCGCAAACGCACTTATGTCGAACGTTGTTGCCCTCACCTTTGGCGTCAGATTCGAAGGTCTCCGAAGAGATGTTCCCGATGTCGAACGACCTTCGACAGCGTTATAATGAAAAAACGTTTACTAGGCGATCATCGCAAAGAATAAATCTGGCGCTGAGTCGTCTCTTCGGCGACAAAGACCGTTATTCAACTGTCAGGTGTTTTTCCAGACAAAAATTAATTACAACTTTTCCGATAAGGCTTTTTCACATTCGGTAGTTCATTCATGTGATCGCTGAATTAACGCAGACTGAGCAATAGAAGAACTTATGGTACTCCTCATCCGATGACTAAAGCACAATAATTATTGTGAAGTTGAATGTTTTCTTGGAACAACACTAATTTGATGTAAGATCGATCATCGCTAACATCGTGATCGTTAACAACACATCCGACGTAAGAAGTGAAGAATGTAAAAGAATTAAGAAAAAAACACCAGGCATGCTTATCCAATACTCAAGAGAAAACTTTGTCACGATAAACTCAATTATTGAATATGGGAGGCACAGGTTCAGTAGATGTGGGCGTTATTCATGTGAATTCTTTGCAACAACAAGATCATTGGCGTATAACGACCTGTGACCGTTATCAGGAACCAAATTAATAACTTTGCTGGGCGGTACATGGATTTTAATACATTATTTGGAATCGTCATGTATTTTTTCTTGAATGAAACACTTCTTTGTGCATTAGCTTACTTCCTAACAAGATCACATTTGTTGCTAACCATAAAAGCAATGCAAGCAACACTACCTTTGAGATATTAGCTTCAAATCGTTTCGATTCAGGATTTCTGTGTTTGCATCTGCTTAAATTTGCCGATTGATATGGAATAGGTCAACATTTGCATAAACTAAAGAATAACCGGTCTCGCGGAGTCCTTTATACTTCAATGGAAGAGCCCACATGAAAGTTTTTGTTTCAAATATTTTATAATAAAAAATAGATGGAAATGAAAATACATATGATCACTAATAAGTAAAAAATGTCATGCATGAATAAATATTGTAATTTTGCGTAGAGAAAAGGAGAGAACAAACCATAAAAAGAATATTGCACAGTTCCTTGCCATCTCTACCACAGTGCCATTGTGCTTGCGACCACATTTATTCCTGGAAAAGCTGGCATTTGTTACTTTCACATCTTGCACAGCGGCTGGAATAAAACCCCAGTAAGTTAAAATTTTCATCCGTATTCACATCTTGATTTTAGCATGCAAGATGATACAGGCAACGGTCTGCTGTCTGCCATATCTCATGTTCGAAAATCAATATCCGAATTTGGATTGTATATTCTTCTTTATTATGCAGCAGTTATGAAAGGATTTTTTAAAGTTCAGGAACGGTACCTATGCATATTACAAGTAATACGATGTAGAAGGACTAACATTGGAAATTAACCTTGTTCACAGAATTTT
Source organism: Prionchulus punctatus (assembly GCA_034698125.1). NCBI lineage: Eukaryota > Metazoa > Nematoda > Enoplea > Mononchida > Mononchidae > Prionchulus > Prionchulus punctatus. Next base: position 7,187 of record JAQGBA010000425.1, on the reverse strand, counting down.
GATACCGTACAGCAGGCAAATGGTTGTAATACTTCAAATCTAAGCTTGCATTCACAATGTCGAACGTTTTATTGTAGTTCCATTGCGATACGCAATAAAACGTCGCCGGTTCGAAATCCAGGTAAAATTTGTGAGCGATCAATTCGGGTCTGGATATCAGCTTGTGCAAATCGCCAACGCCGAAAACGCACGACCCGTGCGTCCAGTTTCCATTGCAGACACCTTGACCGAACCAAACTTGAAATCTCGAAATGTAACGCTTTGGAACTTTGTCGAATTTATAATAAGGCAAGCAAGCGCCGGGAAATCCGCCCGGCACACCCGTATGCAAATTATGAACTAAAGTGCTCCAAAATTGTTCCTCTGCAATGAGCATGGTTTTCGACCAAACGAAAAAATCTCTGGCGATTTGATTTCGAAACAAAAAGCGAACGAAATCCCTGCTCATCGTCGCCGCCAAGCTGCCTTTGTAGAGATACAAATTGCCCGGGGGCAAAGATTTCTTGAGCGAACTGTTCCAGGGTTCCATGCTATCTTCGAGATAGTGCTGTCGAAATCTTTCGGGTTGAGCCTCGGTTAATTCGGCGTCTTGCGACCCGTTGAAAATGCGAATAATTTCAACCATTTCTCGATTGGTTCGCAACGGAAAATCGTTGCGAGAAATAATCTGCACATACTTCCAATCGTTTTTATGCCCGTTGAGTAATTTCATACACGTCATTATTGTTTTTAAAATTGAGAAACCGCTGTGATAAATTTTGACGAAACTGTTCGGCATGATAATATTCTCGAAACATTCATTCAAATTATGCATCGTTCGTTTGAATTCCTCGTTTGCATGATCGTCGTACGCCAAGCAATACAAATTCCACGGTCGATAAATCGCTTGAAACAATCGTACAACTTGTTCGGCGTTTTCCTCAACGATTACAGCGAAAGCCAGTGGAAAATTTGTTTCGAACTCGTCCCTGTAAGGTTGATAAAATGGAAAATCGCGTTTTAATCGCCAACAGTTTGAACTCAAGTTCATCATGGTTTCGTCGGTGAAACTGCAAGGAGACGACCACGATTTTGCTTTTTTCACAGCAGAAGCGTCGCCGGAAAACAGTTGATTACAATCGAAATGTGGCTCCGAAAGCGATTCATTGTCGCCATCGTTTGTTGGACACCAACGAAACTTTATCATCATCGGTTCGGCTGCTTCCCATTTATTCAGCCGATATTTTGTGCTGGCCATGTATTTATTTATGTCGAAATTGAATCCGATGAAAAATAACGCCGTAGCAATGCTGAGGATTAATAATAAATTGAAACAGTTTGTATAGCTCATTGCCACCAGAACGCTTCTATTTTCACTATTTTATAGTTTGTGTGTATTTAACCATGTAAACGCTTCGCACATAAATGTTCGCATTCTCAAAGGGGTAAATCAATGAAAAATGAATAATAAAAAATCATTGGCTAATTATCAAACGGAATTGTCATGGTAGTAAAACATAAAGAAGATATTCCTAAAACCTTTTAGAACACCAACTCTCGAAATATTATGTATGTTGCCTGAAAATCAAAAACTATGTGGTGAATCATGAATAGCGAAACCAACTCGACATTCTATTAACATTTCAACTTTCCGTGCTCGTGCCAAATTTTACTTTCTTTAATTCTCAACTTAAAAAAATGACAAAAAAATGAAGTTATTTTGAAACACTATTGTACATTTTTCGACATGTTCTGTCATAACTACTTTCGATTATATACTGTACAATTTTTTTGGTGCGACTTGCGCATCATTCATGTTGATCGCAAACTTTGCACGATTTTGGGCAACGTTGATCCACGTCTTTCCAAATGAAACATCCACCCAAGGATACGAACCATCGACATCTATCTTCGGTATCAACGCATGTTACCGGAACAGGTGCTGAAAAACAAAATTAATCCCTTGGTTCGTAGCCTTTAGGGCTATTTTATCACTTATATGTCAGACTTATACTTTATGTCAGACTAAAACATACTTGCATTTGCAGCGGATCGAGGTGTACCAATTGATTTCAACACAGCATCGGCTATGACTTTCACACCTTCCCACGTTTCTTTAGCAGTTGGCAGGATCTGCAGTTCGTGCAGGATGAACCCGTTTTCGTCGTTGTATTCGGGCCTCAGTTCGACTGTGTAGGTGTATTTTATACCCATACTGTCTTTAGCCCAATCCATGGAACTGCCCGAAGCTTCGTCTAAATTACCAATATGTATCGTACTGTAAAAGTAACCTGAACATCATTTACAGTAACGGTCGGGACCAGTTCCGACGTTGTACTCGGTGCCGTACACTGATTTTATGGCATCGGCAGCTTGCAACCCGACTTTTTCCTACAAAAGATTCACAAAAACAAATTATTTGTTCTGAAAATGTATCTACAGCGCAAACAAAATTTACGAGGTCAGCGACATCCGCTGGATACGTCTTCTTCAAGTGCCCGTACGGATACATGATAGCCAATGCATACGAATGCAAAGTGATAAACGCTGACAATTCCTGCTTTCTGGCTGATATGAAGTTTCTGATCGCCTTCGTTTCGGGTTCACTATTAGCCGATTTTCCAGCATAAATCTCAGCGCAAGTGTCATTACTCGTACCGATTTCGTTCCAATGAAAATCGAAATTGCGATTCTAGAAATACCATATAAAATTGAAATTGCTGTGCAAGGGCTGAAACGTTGAGCCTGACAAATATCTTCAATTATCCAAAAACTTATTGACACTTGTCTATCAATTACAAAAACATGTTGGCAACGTTTGTACTTACCAGATCAACTCCGTTGCAGCACCTACCATCCGCTCGACACGGACTTGGCGAACGATTCTTTCTGAACAATCTAGTCTTAAACCAAGAAGCAAGTAGTATCTTATCCTTAGGTGGAAACTTTGGTTGTCAAGGTTACTTCGGGATCTTCGCTGCTTCTTGTAAATTCATATCCATCGGGATTAGCAACTGGAAGAATGTACCAATCCAACTTATCAACGTACTCTTTGATTTGACTGTCGCTGTCGTATTTAGTGACCAGCTAAAAAAAGAGAACTTGAATCTCATTTTAAAGGATACGTCTTGATTTCTACTGTACTTCGTGAATGAAATAAAGCGCTGTTGTGATCGATATCCATTCTCGAGCGTGAATACCAGCGTCGATCCAAATTGCTTTTTTGCTCGACTGGGTTGACGAGCCAATCTAAAAAAGTGAACTATAGAGTTGCAAGAAATATTTAAAAAAGAGACAGTTTTCGAAACACGATCGTCTTCTCCGAGGCGAATAACTGACTGAAACACTTTACACCATCAAATGTAACTTACTTTGATCAGGTCTATCGACCTCTGTTCGGTGGTAAAACCCAAATGATAAACTTTAACTAAAGAAGGATAACGTGATTCCAAAAGTTGCAAGTAGTTAGTGATCTGAAAAAAAAATTTTTCTTAACAAGCAAGCATTCAATCGCGAAACAAATCATTAACTAAAATTTACATTCGCATAGTCGTGATACGATTTTATGTTGAAATTAATGGACGAACTTGAATCGTCGAAAAGCAGTTTATCGTTATTGCTGTTTTTCCTTTCTCTTTCAATAATGAGCCTGATGAGACGAAAAATGTGGTTATTTTTTTGCGACTAAAATAAAGTTTTGTAGAACAGAAAACTCGTTTGTCAAACTGGGCAAATTGCGTGACATTTTGCACATATTTAAAAAAATGACATTTCGATTGCACTTTACACTAAAAACCAGTCTTGTTTTCGGCGGTTGAACTTTCACTTGTTGAAATCGGAGTAAATTATTATTATTATTATTATTAACAGAAGAGTCGTGTTTTGTTTCCACTTTACACCAACACCCAGTCTTGTTTTCGCCCGTCGTGTCGTCGAGTCGGTCGTATGCAAAAGTTGCACTTTACACTAACGATCAGTCTTATTTTTGTCGGTCTCGTCGTCGAGTCGGTTGCTTTTTTAACTCCAGACATGTTGTTCAAAAGTTTTTTAATCGCTAGTTTAGTCGTTAAAACCGCCGTTAGTATCGCAATTATTTCGCTAATTCTGTATCCGACGACGATCTATCGAGAAAAAATTAAAACCAAAGACGCCAATTTCACTTTCACGTTCAAATCCGTCGACGTGCGCCCGTCCGATCACCTGTTTTGTCGAATCGCCGACGAATCGAAGACCGTCACCGGAAACGACCTGCTCGAAGCGTTAAATGTGCCCAACAATTCCATTATCAGCGCCGATTTGAAAACGTACGGCAAATGTCGTTCGATCAACGCCAACGACGAAGCAAATTTGGATCGTTGTTCGTGCAATCACCGGATGGCTTACATCGTCCTATTCGTCGCTTGCATGGTCTCGATCGTTGCCGATCTCGTTCGTTTTGCGTATCTCGTCGCCAAGAAGAAATTAAACAAGTTTCCTGCTACGTCCAGCGTCTTATGCTATCCAGTGTTGGTCGCTGTTTTCTGGTCGTTCGTCGTACCGTTCGCCATCACTTTGCATCTTCATTGGTTCGATACGATCGCCGTTCCGAACGAACTGTACGATCAAAATTATTTCCAAAAACCGTTCACCTGGACTTTGGCCGTCTGCTTGTCATCCGTTAGCTGGGCTTGCAACGGCAGCGAATACGTGATTTTAGCGCGTTTCAGGAGGAAAAAGAAGACAGAAGTCGTTCGGAAAAACAAAAATCAAATCGTCGACGACGGGTTTCAAGACGCGTCGTCGATCGACGAGCGCGATTTACACGAACCGGACACGTGGAGCGTCGAATCGTTTCCGGCGGATGTCCACGATCGAATGATTAATTGGCGATTCGTGGCAGAAAAACGATACAAATCTTGGCCCTGATTAATCCGCTGAACGCTTTATTTTTCATGTGATTTCTATATTTGCTTTGTTGACTAACCTTTAGAACCCTTTACGGGTTTGTATTTCTGGCTTTATGTCCGTTTTTTGTTTCGTAATAAAATTCTTACTGTATTTTTACTTACTTTCGAACGTCGTGTATAATGATTTTGTACGTCAATTCATAAACGATGAGCACCTCTTCTAGGCTTTTCCGAGCAAAGTCTGGTACCATAATATCCACTGGAATGTTCAATCCGACCGGATCTTTCCAAAAATTAAGCTGAGAAACAAAAACAAAACCGATAAATTTTGTGCTTCAAACTAAAAAAAGCAGATTGCATGCTCACGTGATATTTCGACGCTGATTTAAATATGGTAATTAAATGGTCGAATTTTTCCGTGGTATTGGCCCATACACGATACACGTAATAAATTTTCCTATCTTGAGCATCGTCCTTGAATTCTTTGGCTAATATAACGAAACCGGCTATGGCGCCGAATGAGATTAAAATACGCACATAACCGCTCGCTTTCATGACTGTACCGAGGCGATTTTACGAAATGAATAAGGTATCCGACGACGGCGACGACGACGACGACGTTAATTGCAGCTCCATAACCAGACTTTTCATAATTGTCACGGTCTAATTGACGATACACGTTACTGTACGATTACTGTATACAAAAGAATTAGAACCGCAAGCGACGAAAGAACGACTGCCAACGACAAGTTAAGTGTGAAAAAAAGTTATTTATGATGAAGATTTATTCAACCGATGTGGATTGATTCCAGTACCCCGAAGACCGAACGACTAACTGTACATGTATGTATGTACAGTTACCAAAAATGGTTTCGCAAAAACACAAATCCATTTTCTTCTTCATTCAACTTGTTTTGGAACAAGTTCACTGCATTGACCGTAATAGAAATAAACGCACAACGGCGCATGGACTTGCGACGTCCTAGTTTCATTCCGTGTGAATAATTTTTTGTCCAGTACTGTTGTTACAGTTTTCGTTATCCTTTAGTTCAGAATTCACATTTCAAAATAGCCAATACATCTGAGTTGAAAACAAATATAGCGCAGTGAAATGATGAGGAACTGTCCAGTTGACCAGCATGATCTGTGAACTGTACCCTGAACCCCTGACCCCCTACCCTTGCGAAACTGTCCCCTGAACTGCACGTTTGAATTGCCCCCTTGACTCGCCGACGAAGATAAAGTATAGCTCGACGTCTCGACATTTGATGCTTTAAGGTTTATTATGATTATTGAAAGCAATGGAAATTTCTTGCCTTTCAATAATAAATGCAATACGACCAATTTATTGGCAGATAAGTGGCGCTCTGGAAACTTGAATATTTTGATACCATAGCGACGCGAGAAAAAAATTGACGTAACTTTTCGTCAGGGAAAGTTTGAGTAGTTAATCATATTTCTTTGAAACACGTGCAAGATTTTTGCTCCTCGGCGCTGGTTTATGTTCCAAAATGGGAACTATAAATCTTTATCTTTTTTTATATGCTGCATTTACATATTTAATTACAGGTAATTTGTATGAAACCATTTGAGAAGTTTAGAAGACGATAGTTCTTTGTCGCTTTTTTAGTTTCATCTCTGGAATGTTATTCTTGCTCTGGTAATACCGAAAATTGTGCCAGTAATAGTTGCACGACGAATAAAACTTGCGTGAAAATCACAGCAGACGTCAACGGTAACGCATGAGCATCGATCACTTTTTTGTTCGAAATTCCTACTGTATTTTCGTCGATTTCCGTTTCAGGCAAGAAACAAATAATAAAAGATTGTTACGAAAAGATTCATGCGCCAGTTCCAACGTCGATCGGTTGCGAAACGTCGGATTATCCGCCACTATTGGGCACGATATGCACATGCAACAATAAAAATAATTGCAACGGTGGATCTCTTCTGGAATCGTCTATGACTTTTGTTAAAATTGCGATTGGCATATTTATACAAATGGTTTATTTTTTCTGAGCATCGATTGTGGTTGAGTTTCTATTATTCGAGAGGAGTTTCTATAAATAGTTTTCGTTTTGTTTTTTTCAAACTTCGTTTTGATGCCTGGTAGTTTGCATAACTTGCAGTTTTGTGTTTCACCTATTACTAGTACTTCCTCAATGTTTGTTCGTTTATTAGACAATCAAAATAATAATCAGCGTTGGTTTGTATGTCGGCTTGCAGATGAACTTTTATGTCCAAAATACAGGGTGCCCATAAAGAAACCCCCGGTGTTTGGAGCTAATTATCTCAAAAGTGAAGAGTGCTAATTAGCTAATA
>JAQGBA010000424.1:0-35679 GCA_034698125.1 Prionchulus punctatus | reverse complement strand
TAGGTAAGAGTCCGAGGAATAGTGTAAAATACCAGCCACCTAGATACAGGCTGTGGGAGTCCATAGGACCAAAATTATGCCTATCGTATTTAGCAAGCGAAATGAAGAATCACACCATAAAACGTGTATTTTTCGGTAAAAGCAATCTTTATTCAATTTATACATAATTGGTTTTACATGACATTTTTGCATGAACCAATATTTGTCGGATAAAATAAATAAATCTGAATCGGCCTCGGTTCGAATCAAAAACTTACAAAAAACACAAATTTTTCGAGATTTTCAGCGCCGCACAAGAAAACGTTATATGAATGATATAAAATGTATTGAACCTGCGGATCAGGTCTCCTTATTTACGTCTGCTGTTCATACTGTGAAAGGACCCTTGTGTTGAGACTAACTATAGTACAATCAAACTGCTACGGTGAGATAGCGCGAAAAGTGATAATGCAAACAATTAAAACGAAACTTTCGAGGATATCGGTACAAAGCCTTCTGAGAATGATAGCTGGATTTCCAAAATACCGTAGAATAAAGGCATATAGTAAGTAATAGTAATTTTACGAGAAACTATACAGCGTTGACATTGTAAAATTCGGTCATCACAAAAGCTCCTTTAAGGCTTTAACGAATCCCATGACGTCAATAAATTTAGTTGAATCGTTTTAGGAGCTCGTTAAAAAAGTACAAATCTATCAGTAGTGTATATTTGGTATAATATTGGTTGGAAAACTGACCAACTTTGTTTCTACTGAAAACTGCTCATAAATGTAATTTTCAAAATAACGCAAAACGATCTCTAGGTTTGTTTCTGTTACCGCGTTTGTTGAACAAAATTTTTCCCCTCTACGTTAAAAATTTTCAATGAAGTTGCGTCATTTTACCCTTTTGAGGAAGAAATTTGTAACTATGGCCAATTTAGAAGAAACGGTATTAATCGGTAAAAAGCTCGTTTTATTTCGAATTTTAACAAAAATACATGTTTTTCAGTATTCGAGCGCATCAAGAGCCGCCGTTACGTCGGCCGATATCACGTTAGCCGGAGAAAAGTTTTACGAAGGAAAACCAAAAGCACTGGAAGTAAAAAAAGCACCAATGTAAGCGAAATAATAAACATTCAATCATGAAAACCCGTTTTGCCTCTGTAATTATGAATATTTTACTCAAAACTGTTCATTGTTCTAGTTTACCAAAACCAAACGAGAAAAACATTTTGATTACTTCCGCATTACCATACGTTAATAACGTTCCTCATCTCGGTACAATTATAGGATGCGTTTTAAGCGGAGACGTTTTCGCTAGGTAATGGACTGGTTAGTACCTGAAACGATCTATTTGCGGTTCGTTTTCGTTTCATACTTTTTGAAACAAATTTCGTTCATTTTACGATAGGTATTGCCGACTTCGCGGGTACAATACGTTGTACATTTGCGGTACGGATGAATACGGAACAGCCACCGAAACGAAAGCCATCGAAGAGGGCGTTACGCCCAAGGAAATCTGTGATAAATACTTCAAACTTCATAAAGAAGTTTACGAATGGTTCAAAATTAGTTTCGATTATTTCGGTAGAACGACCACCGAACAGCAAACGAAGTTATTCCTTTGTTTTCAAATAAGTTTTTTTAAAAGTTTCACGTTTTTGGTCATTTCGTTCAGAATCGCACAAGATATTTTCATGAAATTGCATAAAAATGGGCACACCTTCAACGAATCGATGGATCAATTGTTTTGTGAAGCTTGCGAAAGGTAATTAAATGAATTTTATCATAAAATCGTAACTGTAACACTTACATTGATGGTTGCTTTCTTTTTTTTTTAATGAAACTTTTTTATTTTACTATGTTTTATTCACTTGGCGGCTTATATTTGATGAATTCATTTCCATCACAACTACAATTTATTTTCACCTTTTTGCGGCAGATTTTTGGCTGATCGTTTCGTCGAAGGAATATGTCCGAATTGTTCATACGAAGACGCGCGCGGGGACCAATGCGACAAGTGCGGCAAGCTGATAAACGCTACGGAATTGCAGCAACCTCGTTGCAAACTTTGTCGAAAAACACCTGTTTTGCGGTCGTCGGAACACATTTTCCTCAACCTGCCGCAGGTTTAACGATCAAAAAATTATTTTTAATTAAGGATTATTTTTTTTACGTTCAACAATACGCTTCTCTTTTCAGTTAGAATCGAGTTTAGTGAAACATTTAGAGAGTCAATGGGGTCGTTCCGATTGTCATTGGAGTAACAACGCGACGTCGATAACGAAAGCTTGGTTGAGAGATTTGCGTCCTAGATGCGTTACTAGAGATTTAAAGTGGGGAACGCCTGTTCCTTTAGAACAGTTTAAAGATAAAGTAATTTTCAAGTTTCCCGTTTGTGACACATTTTTGCCAAAAAATAACTTCCTTTTTGTCAAGGTATTTTACGTATGGTACGACGCACCGATCGGTTATCTTTCGATTACCGCTAATTACACTGATCAGTGGGAAAAATGGTGGAAAAATCCGAACGAAGTAAACATAATACGAGGGGTGTTCAATAAGTTTTGAGCCTGACCCTATTCCGCTGCAGAACCAGTTATGCAAATTTTTTCCCATGTTACCACACCCTTCAATAGACTTTGTGCAAAAAATCAGCCATTTATGTTGCCTCGTTCGCGAGCTATACAGTTTTAACCGAAGTGAGGTCGGAACAAATATGGATTCACTAAAACTGGAGTATCGAGCAGTTGTAAAGTTTTTGACGTTGGAGGGCTCTATGATGGGCGAAATTCACCAGCGTTTGCAAAACGTCTAAGGATGATGCTCCATCATATGCAACTGTTAAACGTTGGGCAGCGGACAGTAGGCGTGGACGGCGGTCAGTCGAAGACGAGCCTCGTTCTGGACGACCTGGCTGAGTGATCACGCCGACAAATTGTCAAGCTGTCAAGAATTTGGTGGCGCAAGATCGTTGAATACGGGTGCGACAAATAGCTGAAGCAATGGGCATGTCCGTTGGTAGCGTTGAAACAATTCTCCACGAACATCTCAATCTGTCGAAGATTGCGCGCGGTGGTTACTGCGAATGCTCACCAATGCACAATTGCAGACTCGCGTGGCTGCATGCAAGGAAGTTCTGGAGCTCATTAACGCCGATCAAGAGGATTTCTATTCGCGATTAGTGACTGGGGACGAAACGTGGATCCATCACTTTGATCAAGAGTCAAAACAAGAATCCCAGCAGTGGCTGCCGGTTGGGTCTCCGCCTCCGAAAAAGTTTCGCACCCAACCGTCATCGGGCAAGATTATGGCGACAGTTTTTTGGGTCTGTAAGGGCATCCTGCTGATTGACTACATGCTGCATAAAGTTACCATCACTGGTGACTATTTTGCGAATGTTATTTGTCAATTGAAGAACGTGATTAAGAAAAAGCGACGCGGCATGTTGAGTAAAGGAGTCCACTTGCTGATCGATAACGCGCCTGTTCGCAAAGCTCAAGTTGTGCAAGCTGCGATCGCCGAATGCGGCTTCAGTAAAATCAATCATCCTCCGTATTCGTCGGACTTAGCCCCCAGTGACTACTTCCTGTTCTCGAAACTGAAAAAACAGCTGCGGGGCAAGCGATTTGCTACTGATAACGACGTGATAACGGCTACAGAACAGTTTTTTGAGGCATGTCCGGAATCATTCTTTTCTGGTGGTATTCGAGCGTTACAGGATCGGTTGAATAAGTGCATTACTGTCAGGGGTAGTTATGCGGAAAAGGAGTAATAAAAGTTTTTTCTAATTATTCGTGCAATATGGTCAGGCTCAAAACTTATTGAACACCTCTCATACTATTTCGTAAAACGATTTTGTTTCTAAATAATCTAATTCATTGAAGGTCGAATTGTATAATTTTCTGGGCAAAGATAATGTCGTTTTTCACAGCGTCATTTTTCCAGCCTGTCTTTTGGGTACCGGAGAAAATTATACCGTTCTTAATCACATGTCGGCGACAGGTTTGTTTTTTCCTTTCAACTGATCACATCTGATACGTTTTACATTTAACACTTATTTTTACAGAATATTTGAATTACGAAGGTGATAAATTCTCGAAAAGTCGAAGCGTTGGGGTTTTCGGTTCTGACGCCAAAACTACTGGTACTTTGTTTGCGAAAATTTTCTCAACAGGTTATCTAGTACGTTTTTGCATTTCGTAAAGGCATTCCATCCGATTTTTGGAGATTTTATTTGCTCTACATGCGTCCGGAAACGAACGACGCTTCGTTTAATTGGGAAGATTTTTGTCGCGTCATCAACACTGAATTAGTGAATAACGTTGGAAATTTTGCTTTAAGGTCAACTTTATTTGAAGCTACTGCGAACATTTTAAAAACTAAAAACGAATTGAATTTTCTTTACAGGGGACTGGCGTTCGTTAAGAAGTTTTTTAGCGGGGTGATGCCGAAAATAACATTGGACGAAAAGGACAAACGTATGCTGGCCGAAGTTAATGCAGAAATAAAAGAATACGTTGACTTATTAGAGAATTGCCGGTCGGTAGTGAATTTCGTTTTATTCCTCTATCGAAGCGCGAGAAGTTGATTGTGCGACATTTTTCGTTGTAGGGTTCGCGACGCAATGAAATGTATTCTGGCTATCGGTCGGGTTGGAAACCAATATTTTCAAGTGAACGAGCCATGGGCACTCCTAAAAGGTTCACCGGAACAAAAGTATGGTTTTGTAAATATTGACTCTATTTTTCGAATTTCTAAACACGTTTTAACTTTTGCATCTTAAAATGTGTTTTTTTTGTATTTTAGAGCTCGTGCCGGTTCCGTTGTTGCACTAGCGTCCAACTTGACTGCGTTACTGTCAGTTCTTTTGCAACCTTTCTTACCTGATTCCACTGCTGTTTTGCGAAAACAAATGAATTTGCCCGAGATCGTCGACCACATTTTACCGTCTTTTGCTGTTATCGTTTTACCGGATGGACACGAAATTGGCAACGTACTGAAATTTTGCTATTTTTGCGTCTCATTTTTTCTATTTTTCAGCAGTTATTCGTAACATTATTTTTCAGCCATCGCCTCTGTTTGTGACCTTAGATTCGTTGGTTTGCGAAGAATTTCGTAAGAAATTTTCTGGTAAAGAAATCGAAAGTAGTAACCTTGCATCAGCTCCTGCACCGAACACTGTGTCTAAAAAACAACCAACATCGCCGAAAAAACAACCGTCGGCTCCGAAGCGCGAAACTAATAGTAGTTTAGAAGAAAATGACAAAATTGCGCATAAATCTTTGAAAGAAATCGAGCAAAATCTGACGAATCTATTGAGCGTATTTGCGTCGAATCAAGAGCTGCGATTAGCTGATGAGAACTTTGCTTTGGAGCAAAGAATTGCCGCGTTGCAACGAAAACTAGTCGAAGCCGAAACTGCAAAAGGAGGTAAACGATTTATATTCTGCGTTGTAAGTTGTATTGGAGTTTCATTTAAAGTCCTTTTTTTTAGTTAAACAATTTTATGATTTTACAAAAGTTGAATCCACAGTTGCGCCATCTGTTTGCGTTAACGGGGATATTGTAAACTCCAAAGTCGAGCAAGAAATAGGTACGAAAGCAGAAATGTCAAAGAATCAAAAACAAGAAAAAATTGCTAAAAACGTGGAAAAGGGCGAGAAGAAAGTCGAAAAAGAGAAAAAACCTGCTCCATCGAACGACGCCGACGAAATCGTCGACGTCAGCCGTTTAGATATGAGAATCGGTCGAATTGTAAAAGCTTCGAAACATCCCGACGCCGATAGTTTGTACGTCGAAGAAATAGATTTGGGCGAAAATAAATTGCGAACCGTCGTCTCTGGTCTCGTGAAACATGTTCCAATCGAAGAAGTAACCGTGCCACTTATTCATTCATTCTCATTTTTTTGCATAAAATTGTTTTTGATTTCTGCGTGAATTAAGTTTGAATTCGTTCTGTTTTAGATGCAAAATCGATTAGTCGTTGTCTTGTGCAATTTGAAACCAGCAAAAATGCGTGGTGTAGAATCGCAGGCGATGGTTATGTGCGCGTCTACGCCTGAAAAAGTGGAAATTTTAAATCCGCCCGAAGGCGCCGCTCCTGGCGATAGAATATTTTGCATTGGATACGAAGGTAAATTGGTTTTTCATTTTCACATTTAGATACATACTCACTTGCGTTCTATATTTTTTTTTGCTTTTTCAGGTTCTCCCGATACGCAATTGAATCCCAAAAAGAAAACTTGGGAAAGAGTTCAGCCGGATTTAACCGTGGACGCTGACGGTAGAGCTACATACAAAGGCGTTGCTTGGCAAATCAAAAGCAAAGGAAACGTTTCGGCACCTTCTTTGCGAAACGTTTCAATTAAATAATATGAGTTCTGTTTTTTGTTGTTCCTTTTTTGTTTGCTATTTGGAAAGGAAGATTCATTAAAATTGGTTATGATTTTACACATATAAATTACACTTTTTAAGACCTTATGGATTCCAGATAAAATATAATTGCACACAGTCCGTTCAGTTCAGGAATGTATTTGTTGCTTTTTTGTGTTTATGAGTAACGAAGAATATTCGATCTGCATTTTGAATGTTATTTCACAAGCGAATTATGGTTTTTGCTAAAATCGTAGGAAGAACCCTCCGTTCTGCATAAACTTTTACGCTCTCTAGAGCTTTACGTGGAGTTAAAAGAAAACTTCAGAAGGTGCATAAATGAGCAGGAATATATGGGCACCCTTAAGTAAAAAACGTCAGTAACTTTCAATTCTTGCCTTTTTATTACCGTTTATGATGTTGCAAGAGTTAGAGCGTATTGATACATTCTGCATGCTTTAACGACATGTAATTTAGCTTTTTTGTCAATTATTACAGTTGTTATTTGATTTTACATATGTTATTTTCTTTGATCGTGCAACATTTATTAGTTTGTTTTTTTTCTTTTTGTAAAAAAAATAAAGTGCGTACCGTAAATGTTCGAAAATAACTCCCCTTATTTTATTTCGACTGGGTCTGACCCATGGGTTATTCTAGAGGGGGAGGAGATTATTTTTGAGTGGGGGGGGGGGGAGTTTTGTCAAACTTTAAAACTTGTCTATTGAGGTTACGAATAATAATATTCCACGAAACATTTCCCAATTAGTGTTGGGTTTTTCAAAGTGAAATTCAAAGAAAAAACATTCCCAAAATGATATTACGCGTGAAAAACAAGATGACTTTAGAAATTTCTTCACGTTTCTTTACGTTTCTTCAATCATCTTCATCAATATTTGATGCTACCAAAATATACCAGCCAAAAAAGGGATTTTTTCATACCCTATTACAGTAAAAAAAGACGGGGAATTTTTGAGGGGGGGTTATTTAATTTCGAAATGACTGACCCGGGGTTGTTTTCGAGGGGTTATTTCTGAGGGTGCTATTCATAAAAAAATACTGTATATTTACAATCGAGTTTTCAAAGATCCAGAACGAACTCATTTTGAACAAGTCATTACATCTAAATTTTGACAATGGACAAATAATTTCGGATAGCATGCTTACCACGTTCGTGTTTATTTTATCAAAGTCAGCAACTCGTGTATTGCTTACATCTGCCACGTGCGTTGGCTAGAGAAACGCATCCTTCACCACTCACATGACTCAGCAGAACTCTTCCGATAATATAAATTGAACAGTTGCTGCAAGGAACTTTGAATGCCTGCTAAAATTGTGACGTATTTCGAAAGTGAATTCTCGAATTACCACGAAATCACGAAGGTTATATGGCCGCCTTAAAATTTTATCAGGGTATTTTTATAATTTTTTCCGCATGCTTATTCCATTGGATTCTTTGCTCAGATTTATCATATATTAATACAAGTGAGTTTCTTTTCCTTTAATTAAAATCATGTTTTGCGTCACGTGAAAGATTTTCGGATGGATGGTATATGCTTTCAAGGGTACAAAAGAGCATTCGGTATATGGGATTTCTGTAAGACAATACAATGTTACACGAATAATCCGTGCTGGCGATACAATAACTACGGTTGCTTTTGCGGTTGGGGCGGAAGTGGATCACCAGTCGACGACATAGATCGGTAAATTGCGCACTAATGTAACTAAAACTCAGTATTTTCCGTCATATTTTATTCAGGACACAACAGTCGAAAAAATGACAATTTATTGTTGTAGATGCTGCTTTGAACACGACAAATGTTACAGGAAATGTAGACGATATGGTTGCAGCGTAAAATGGAGAGGTTACCAATGGTCGTGCGTTAATAGTACAGTTTATTGTGGCTCAGGTAAATGTAATATAGTTCTTATTAGCGAATAATACGGTAGTAAAATAGTATTGTAGAAAATTCACTATGCGGCGACTACATCTGCGAATGTGATCAAAAAGCTGCTGCATGTTTCGCGAAATTTCCATTGCCGCCTGAAAAACCCGTTTGCTTACTTCCTGCAAAAATAAACTATGAAACAACGACACCTGTGGAATGAAAAAGGCATCAAGCTACTAAAAATTAGTTTCTAAAGTTAAATTTCGCATACTGTATTTTCGCATGAACTCCCCCCTCAGAAATAAACCCCTCAAAAATATCCCCGGGTCGGTCCCATTCTAAATAAAATAATCCCCCTCAAAAGTACCCCCTCATTTTTTGGTCATTTGCACCGCAAGCTAGAAAAGACTATTTTTTTCTATTTTTTCAGAAAAGGGTGTTAGAATGAAGTATAGGTAATGATGTCAGCTGAATTCTATTAGAAAATGGTGATTATACAAAGCAAACCCAATAGAACTCCCCCCCCCTCCCCCCCCCCCCCCAATAGAACTCATGCATACCCAGCATTGAAAAAGGCTTGTTCGAAAATTTTCAGCGATTTTTAGTCATTATTATTGAGGTATTGTGACTTTGAAGGAGTTGGAATAGAACAACCCCCCCCCCTCAAAAATATTCCGCCCTCCCGGGCGAATGAATGAAAAATCCCGGGTGAAGTAAAATAACCCCGGGGTTATTTTCGAACATTTACGATACGTTGTTGTAACTGAAAGCTAATGTGTTTGTTGTTATTTGTATAAAATACCGGTCATTTTTTGTTATCAATAAAAAATAAAAATAAAATTCTCGTCTGAGAACAAACAACTGCAAAATCACTTCAATCATTATGTTTAGCAGGTAAAGTAGTCGAAGCATAGTGTTCCAGAAGCACAAAGAGAATTTAGATAGGTACTCTATTTTTTTTGTTTTACATCGACTGACAAATTCTTTCAGATTCTGAATTCAGAATAACACGTTCAAAATTGAATCCGTTGTTTACTAATTTTTGTTGTTTGCGTTTTAAAATAGCTTGCTAAAATGAAAGAAAATGTGGGGAAGTAAACAGTGAAATGTTACCGTGTTTGTTTCGTATTCAATTGTTGATTTTCTCTTTTTCTTCAATAAATGACTAATTATCATGTATCCTTTGACCGGAATGGGAAACAAACTGCTTAACCTATATCTTTAAAGCACAAATTCCAACGACTGATCAGAAAAACAATGATGATTAGAATTACGGAAAATACAAACAAAACAACACTAAAATCACAAACTCCGATGACCTATACTTGACTTGATCGAAATAGGCAGAAAAAACGATACTTTCATAACAACATATTGTAGTATCCCCGTTGAAACAACCTTTAAGAACGCAAAAAGGCAAAAACATGAACGAAATGTAAAGAAAGTAAAAACGTAAACGAAATACAACAGAAGAGAACCCTTTATGCGTTCACTCATAGTCTGTTACTGAATAACCATCGCAAAACTTTTGTGTCTGTGTCGAAGGTTTTCTGCGGAGGGGCCGATATTTCGGAATATTCGCCGTTGGATAAAGTTTCATTCACTTCTTCGCAGTAGCGTTCGAAACCATCTTCGTAGTCATCGCCGGAAGTGGCTAAACAAAGTAATAACAAATTGCATCTTTTACCAAACAAGGCAAATAATTTCTAAACTAACTATTCGCTAAAATTGAACTCACCGAAGATGCCAGTGTCGTTTTGTTCATCCGAGGAAGAGGCATAAACAGGTCCTTGATATAACCGAAGCTGAAGTTTATACTCGGCCGGAGGATCAGCGCTCGTCGGAGGTTGAGCGCTTAACCAGGTCGAAATCGGGCAAGCATTGACAATACACGGAGAACGTGTGTTGATCACCGGAGGTACATTTTTCGAAATCGTGGAAACGTCAACATTAGATTCGTCGCGAGTTTCGAATTCGATGGCGAACGGAGGATCTGTGGTCGAATAGAAAACGTCCGAACGAGCGAGAAAAGAAGGTGAACATTCGTCGTCCAGACGAATCGATGGATCGATGGTCGAAATTTGAATATTCCCATTTTCTTTTCGTAACTTTTCCACGGCGACAACGAATTTGCGTATATCAGCAGAACTGTGTGTTTTCAACAAAGGCGAACACATGTCCTTTTTGGTCATCGTTAATAAAACTACGCCGTCGATTTCGTGAATTTGAAATAATTCAACAAATTGACCTAATTCGTTTCGTTTAAGCCAATCGGAAACATCGACCATGTTCCACGTTTCGACGCGAGCCATAGAGCTTCTTAATTTTATTTCGGTTGAAATTATTATTCGCAACAAAAAAAAGAACTTTAGAACGTAAATTCAGCCGAACGCACCAAAATCTAAACTCGACTGACTAAAACAGTCGTTGTTCGTCGAATGCAAAATTTTACAAAATCCTCGAACAAATGAACTTGACCTTTTTTTTAAGCGGCAGTTCAAAAAACTGATTGCGGGACTTGGAACAACTTGCTTATTGTATCTGGGTATCCATCTAATTAATTAATTAATTTTAATCCGCTACATGCCTGTAGATGCGATCGTACAAAACAAATAAAAAGGCACATTTAACATTACATCCTACGAAAATATCTGTCTTAAAAAACAATTAAGCGATTATTTCATATTAGAAATAGTTTTTTCCAAGAGTCTGTGTGCTTTACAAGTTCTGGTAATCTTGATTTAAATTTTCAACCTGTTTAAGTCGTCACAGATGTTGTCTAGCCAATTAACTTTCGGCTTTCCTTTCGGTATCTTCCAATTTGGATTCCATGTAAAAATAGTTTTTGGCAAACGGTCTTCTTTCATTCGTAATATATGTCCAAACCACATCAATCGATATCTTGCTAGCAGAATTTTAAGTGAAGTATATCGTGTTTTCGGCATATTCTCCGATTGCTAGGTAATATTCCCATCTTATTTTCAGAATTAGACGGATAAAGGACATATCTTTCGCTGCTAATTTCTTCTTGTCACTTTCTCGCAGTCTAAATACATTCATTCCGTAAATCAACGATGGTCTTACTATTGTTTGATTCAGTTTCAATTTCACCTTTACACAAGACTTTTTTACTAACGAATCTTGAAACGGTATTTTCAAGCGCTTCAAAAGATACTTTTGGAAAGATAATGTACAAACGCCGAATATGTCTGACGTACACACGGAAAATGTTTTTCAGATTTTGATTGTTTTTATTTTCAGTACCATTATAGTGGAGCTCTGTCCAGATTGTGAGCTAAAGGAAACCCATAACTTGAAAGCAATTTCTAAATTTCGTTGTATAAATATAATTTATATTTACGAATTGATAAGACAGTTTCAAAATTGCGATTTTTAACTCTAGTTTTACACTAACCCACAAAATACGACGCCATGCTGCATACAATACACGTAAGTTTAGTTAAAACGTTTCACTAGTGCTTTCACAAATCATTATTATCAGTAACGAAATAGGAAACAAAATATTACTTAATACCGGGAAAAAATATTACCAATAGTTTCTCTCGTAGTAAAGATAAAATTGAATTAGTTGCGTAATGAAAATAAACTTTGTTTGGCAAATACAAAAGCGAAAAACAACAATGAAACGAAAATTTTGCACAAAAAAGTGAACGAAAAAAATGCGCGGAAAAGAATAAAAAACGACGAGTTAGAGATAAATAAATGTCAGCATATGATTATGAGTGCTGTAAAAATTCTATCATTTAATTCTGATCCAACATTTGTTCGGGCATTACGTAAGTGATATCATCCCATGGATGTCGGTATAGACCTTGCTTCAAACGTTTCTGATCCAAATAATGACCTAAACGACAATGAAAGTTGTCAAAAATCAGTTTGTAACAACGGTTGAAAACGATATAAAGCATATTTACCGATGAAGCCCATACTTCGACCCAAAACGAACAAACCGTTCAACGTTCCGATTTCAACGAATTCATTCGCTTCTTCCATCGTAAAAACGCCGCTACTGCGCAATAAATCGACGAAAGCAACGCCAATTATGCCATCAACGTTGAGAATTAAATTTGGTTTCTTAAACGAGCGAAAAAGGTTCGTTTTAACTTCCGAATATAATTTAAAACAACCGAAAAATGATTTCAAACTTTCGACGTTGTTATTTTTTCAACTTCCAACGCGTAATCGATAAGAGGAGTCGTGGGGAAATTTTTCTTTGCATAGTCTTTCAAAATTATTACTCGCATATCGGGATTATTTATCTATTAATCAATCGATTAAATCGATGAAAAACGGTAAAGAAAGGTACAATTGATTTTTAGAACGTTTAAACTTACGGATTTAACGCGATGACCGACGCCCATAATTAGTTTACCCTCCTTACGCATTTGATTGACGAATTCCATTGGTATTAAATTAGCGTCGTAAGCGTGCGAAAACTGTCTCGCTGCTTCATCCAGAGCGCCTCCGAAGCGATCGCCCTGTGGACAAATGTCGCCAAATTGAAAATCAAAACAAAACGATTTATTATTCCATTACAATTGTTAACAATCCCGACGCTAATGATGAAACTAAATCTTTCCCGGCTCGTGCGCAAATAATAGTATTATGCGCGCCAGAAACGGCCGGCCCGTGATCGGCGGTCACCATCAAACACATTTCGATAAATTTGCAAGCGTATTGCGGCAATCTGCAACGCCGATAAGAGTAATTAATTTGAAAATCAAAGCGAAAGGAAAACGTGCAACAAAAATTTACCTCCGTTGAAACCAAAGTAGACCCAAAACGCCGCCGATACCCATTTGTTCTTCGAATATTTTCGTGATGGGCATACCGGCGTATAATAATTCGTTGCCTCGTTCATCACAAATCGACGTCATGAAAGATGCCGGTTTCCTGATTAATCCGAGTTCCTGAATTGAAACAATAATTAAACAATCTATTCGAAAAACGAATAAATCAAAAAATCGTCTCACCCTGGCCCAACTGTAATCCATGGGAACGGGCGGCGGCGGACGTTCTTCTTCAGGAACTATGACACCTTTATTAACTAGATCTTTGTACACTTTTCTAAAAATAAGATTCACGAATAAGAAACGTATTAGGATTCGGCAAAATTCGTAGAATTTCTTACTGGATTATTTCACCTAAATCGTCGAAACTATTTGGCACGAAACAGCCGCATTCTCTCAAAGCTTTATTCTTGGCCAGCGCTGTTTCGCGTTCGGCGTTGGCGCACGCGCCAGCGTGCCCGAATTGAACCTCCGAGGCGAACATTCCGGAGCAAGTTCCGATACACCAAGCCACTAACGGTTTTTTTATTTGTCCCGACCGAATGGCTTCACAAACGCCGTATTCTTCAACTCCACCGACCTACGTAACACGAAGCACGCGTCAGGAAAAACAACGAGTTAAAAAACAATCATGTACTTACTTCGCCTAACATAACCATCATCTTGCAAGCTGGATCGGCTTCGTAGCGAAGCAAATGATCGAGGAACGTTGTGCCAGGATATCTGTATAAGAGGAAATTTCGAATTAGATAAAAACAAAATTTATAAAACTATTTTTGCTACCTATCACCGCCGATCGCGACACCTTCGCAAACGCCGTTCGTCGTCAACGAAACGATATTGTTCAACTCGTTCGACATGCCTCCCGACCTCGAAACGTAGCAAACGCTGAAAAAATCAAAAAGAAATAGTTACGAAACGAGAGAAAACCAAATCCGCGAATAAAACCAACAAACCTGCCAGGACGATAAAGTTTTGAGGATAAAATGTTGTCCATCATTCCTCCAGTGTTACCAATTTTGAAACATCCGGGTCGTAAGCCACCGACCTAAAAAAGTAAACGAAGAAAATAAAGTGATGAAACCAAAATTAGGCCGAAAACTTACCGTTGCAGGACCGATAATCGTTACACCGTTTTCGTCAGCTAGTTTCAAAAGTTTCCTCGTTAAGTTTTCAGGAATACCTTCGGCGATAATTGCTATGCAACGAATCTGTGGGAATTTCATCGCTTCGAGCGTAGAATCGTAAGCGGAACGTAGAGATGCGAAATTAACTAAAACCGTGGCGTCTCGATGCTTTTTCATTGCGTCGTCCATTGTTCGATAAACTGAAACGAGGCATAAACACGTTTCAACTATTGGCAAACTTCTCGCTGGATTTCAGCCTACCTGGAAGTAAAATTTCTTTGTGACCGAAATAAAACTTTTGCTTATGGTCTCCCGTCATCGGGTAAGTCATCGCGACGACCGACGGCGACGACCGTTCGCAAACGAAATCGAAATCCAACATAGACTGCACGGCTCTCGATTGCAATCCCCAAACAATGGCCTTGAAATTGAAAAACGATTCGTTCGAAGAAAAAACTGAAGAAAAAAAACTCAATAAAGCGCGGTACTTTCGTATGTTTCGTAAACAAATGTAAATCTTTGTGAGTTGCTCCGAGGGTCGAACTGATTTCTTGAGGGCCGTTCATAAACAAACTTTTGCCAGCCGCTGTACCGGATGCCTTTCGTCCAGGAGCGGGTGAAGACTGAAAAACGAAGAAACCTGTTCATCAATGTCTCATATCCTTTGACAATGGCAAGTGTGGCGTTTCGATTCATTATAAAAGAATAACAACATGCAATTTTTTGTATACGAACTGTTCTCTACCTGCCCAAAATCGAAACTAATAGCACCACGAACCGATAAAGATAAAGCAATAGGATTCAAACATTCGGAAAGATTAGTAACCCGAACCTGTCCGATTAAAAAATCAAAACAAATGGTAAAAAGCAAGCAAAATAAAGTGATTAACGAAACTAAAAAGAAAACAGAAAATTCGCATACAAAACTAAATTTCGACCACACAAATAAAAATATAATACAACGAGTTACGTACCCTCGGCGACACTGGGTAGTTGTAAAAACTCTAAGAAGAGACAATAAACCCGTTTTTAATTTTTACCCCTTTTCAAATCAAAAAGCAGACGAACACAACAAAACGTAACACAACATCGCAAATAAAGACTGAACAAATAAAACTAACCTGAACACCGCCGGCTAAAAGGAAATTCGCGGTCGTATGCGTCGGTTGAGGCGTAGGTGGAATTGGTTTTTTGCCCAACGCCATTCCGACGACGGCCGTCATATGAGTTTCCGGACCGAAAACGAATATCGGAACGCCCAAAGTCATACCTAATTTTAGAAACGCAATTAAGCCTCGATCGAGGCCTTGGAAGCAAAATGCCCGTTTAGTTTTTAATTTACCGATCTCTTTTACGTATCGCAAACCTTCTTGATAATTCGGCCCTGCGCGTCGAACGTAGATCGAAACATGATGTTCTTGCAATCGAACTTGAAATTCTTGCAACGCTTTGACGATACCCTGATTAAAGAAATGTGTGAAATCAATTTCCTCGCAGATTAGTTAAGATAAAGATGTAAGTTATTGGAAAAACTATAACATTCGGTCAATTACTTTAAACGTAGCGGCGACGTTCGTAAAATTAGCGATACCTCCGCCGATAATTAAAACTTTGCCATCGGGCCGAGGCACGCCCGTGGTCATTAAAGTTAAAACGGTCCTAGCGTAATCGTAAGTCTGAGATTCAGTTGGAGCTCCGGAATATTCGCCGTAATTGGCCAATTCATTAGCCCCGCCAAGATCGCAAATTGTGTCGCTGAAAGCAAAAAATAACATGGATTCTATGAATTTGTTCGAAACAAAACGCAATTATGATTCCAATTTCTGTGGGAAAAAAATTAAGCGCAAAACAAACCTGTAAATTACCGACGCACCGCCGCCGGCGACCATCGTCCAAATTCGTCCATTTTTATTGAGAATCGTTAATTTCAACGATGCTCCGCTTTTAGCGTCGAGTTCAGCGATGAAAGCTTCCTAGAAAAGAATGTAAAAAATGAACTATCGAGTAAGCAACGCGTTTCAACAAAACAATTTTTACTTCCGGTAAAGCGTCTCGACCGAACGGCGGAGGAAAATCTATATTGCCCCATTTCGATTTGCAAACGTAATCAGCAGTTGCATCTAATTTAGCTGCCAAATCTAACATATATATCTTTCCATCGGAGGTAACGACTAACGGATTAATTTCGAGGTAAGTAAAGTATAATTCGGTATAAAGTTTATATAAATCGAGGATGAATTCAGAAACGGCCCTGAAAGGGTGATAAACGGTTAGATATCAATTTTTAACTCTTCAAAAAATCCAAATTAAGCAATTTTATGTTATAAAATCGTTTATAGTGTGCGAGAAAATGTTCCATAAACACCTACTCTGCCTTTGCGGGTTCTTGTACGTGCTGCAAAAGATTTTTCTTTATGGATTCTTTCGTTGGAAACGTATCAATCGGCACATCTAATTTCGACGCCTTAAAATAAAATGTGCGCAATTAAACGAGACTTGTTCGTGTCGGAGGGAGAAAAATTATTAACTGAACAAACAATACTTTCGAATCAACATCGCCAACGTCCACGCCTCCTTCGTGATGAAACAAAATCGTATCGGCGTATCTATGAGAGTAAATCGACACGTAACATTCTTCGGTCTAAAATAATCGATTCTAGGTAAAAAGTAAAATCACAATTCAATTTATTTTCGTACGTCTTTATGCGGAAGAAACGGTTCTATTAAAAAGTTCTTCAATTTTCCAACAGAATTTCCAATTTTTTGATCTTTTCCTATTCGTTCGTTCACCCAAGATTTGACGGACGCCAAATCGGCGTCGACTTTTATCAAGCCTAATTTTCCTCGACGTTTGATCAATTGATCGGGTTTTGCGACTAATTTCTGTAAAGAAAAGCAATAAAACGAGTGAAAATTTGACAAAAACGAGCAACATATTGGTTGTACCTGTTGAGTTAACCACGGATTTTTTGCCGTCAATGTATCCCAATTGGAGTCCAAATTAAACGTTACGAAAGGATTTTGAATTAATTTACTACATTGCAAATGTTTATAAATCAATTCTTTGCCCGAATATTCGTAAATAGCTTTGGCTGACATGACGAAAGTTTATTTTTCTAAAAAGAGAAGACGAAAGTTGAAGGTTGGAGAAAACTCTCGGACGAACACTGTTTTGACACGACAGGCGACAGTTTTCTTGATTACGAAGGT
Organism: Prionchulus punctatus; assembly: GCA_034698125.1. Taxonomy (NCBI): domain Eukaryota; kingdom Metazoa; phylum Nematoda; class Enoplea; order Mononchida; family Mononchidae; genus Prionchulus; species Prionchulus punctatus. The sequence continues at coordinate 18,289 of JAQGBA010000424.1, read as the reverse complement.
TAAACTCGAACTCGATCTCAACGAAAATCAACGCGTAATTTAGCCTGAAAAACTAGTTTTAAGACGAAACGACATCCACGTTTATAGACAAAGTTACAAAAAGAGAAAGGACATAAATAGACATCCTAAGTAACTGTTTCAAGGAACTTTTACGGAACTAAGTTTCGTACACCGTTACCACGTATTTCGGGCAAACGACAAAAAAGTTGTTACAGGAATTACAAATTTATTACGCCATAATGTCTCAACGATAATAAAGATAAGATAAGGTGCGGGTGCAGGTGCGGGAACCCAAAAATTAAACCAGGAGATTCTAACTTTCTTACTGGGGTGCCCGAAAGTTAATTGTTACATCAAAACTTTTGATTTATATTATTTCTACTAATGAAGTGTTAAAGGAGATAATTTCGGATGAATCCGAAATTCATCGCTACACGAAATACAATAACATTTTTTAGTAAAAAATATTTACGCTGAAAGTGCACCCTGTAAAAAAACATGTTAAACTTGAATGAATACTGTTGCGATAAAAAGAGGCAAGACATGGAAAGGCGAAACTTTATCCTAAGTACGAAATCGGCGCCCGTTAGAGTAACAAAATCTACCGGACAGCTGCGAAATAAGAGCGCATTTTTCCAAAAATCCGAAATCGATGAGGCGTTTGGAATAATAAAAAGAATGCCTTTCTTGGTGCTTTCAACACAAGGGACGCGGGGCGAAAGGAGAAAAGAAAGAAACTCGGTTCGCTTCATTTATAGTTGCCAAGGCGTCCTCAATTTGCGCTTTTGCGGTTCGAAACACAGTTCGACCGAATCTGCTCGAAAAATTGTCGTTTAGGGAATTAGGCCAAGTTTCGAGGAAAAAAACGTCGCAAATTGTGTAAACGCATTTCACTCTCCAACTAAAACCGGCAATCGACCGGAATAGCTACGATTCCTGCGTTGGAATCTCGAGAAAATTAAGCGAAACGGGAAAAAATAGCTAACTAATGAAGAACGACGACGGACGATCGAAACTGCGACGCGTTCATTGAATAATTTAACTTAACGAATGTCATTCAATTAAAGTTATCTAAAGCTAAATAATCGGTGCCTAATTGGCGAATGTGAGGCTAGTATAGAAAACGTTAAAGAACTTTCATTTTACAACGCGAAACATGCTTACTAACGGTTGAAATACTTGAAGCAATGATGAAACGAGAAATTGCACAGAAATTCACACCGGAGATACACTTTTCCTGTCAACGTTCCACGTTTGTCTTAGCAGACGAGCGAGGTAAATACTGTTCCGATTTTAGGTGAACGCAATCGAGCTAGCAGCTCAGTTGCCGTAATGTATTCAAATCTCCACGTAAGAGCTACTCTACAAACGATAAACGAGCAGATTTCTAGATCTACTGTTGGAGGAAACGCTTTTAACGGTTCTTTTAATACGTCTTAAAATGGTTTCTGAAACTGCACGTTTTCTTCAAGATACGTCCTCAGATAAGAGCAAACGAGGTCAGATAATCTGGGCGGAAAACAAATAAACAGATTCTAAAATAATGTTTACTGTGATGTAACAAATTAGCACGTGCGTGATAAGAAACACGTGTAAGTAATAACAAATGACGACATTATGTAGACGCGTTTATCATTGTTGCAAGTAAAGAAAGCGAAAGATGGGAATGAGCACTCCATTTTTGCCTTTCGGCATGCTTTGTGGAACATTTTTATATACGTAATTACTGCAATCACATGCATCTGTTGTCCACGTGCAGACCAAATGTAGGTCGATCCTTTAGTAAATCGGATCATTTTTTTTAAGACCGATGTTTACGATAGTGTTTATAGTACTGTCAAATGTTGCTATCAATGGAAAACAAACAAGAAGGTTCCGTTGATAACATCTTGGTCTAATTCTGCTGAGCAGCCGAAATTTGTCTGACGTAATATTACAAGATAACAGGCAGTCTATTATAACCAGGAATGGAAAAAAAACTCTACTTTTTCTTTTACGCCAATCATCAGATTCGTCGTCAGATTGCACAAATGGCGTCCCAGGCACCACATGCGAGCTGCTTCGTGATTGGATGTCTTTGTTGTTTCGTCGGATGGATATTTCCTATATAAGCATTCCGACTATCAGTTGATCTATATTATTTGCGGATGATCTGCTTCCGCACCCTGGTATCCGATAACTTTTGGTAGATTGACTATAGTCCAATCAAGGGCAAAGGTATGGAAAAGCGCGTGTTTTATTGTTAACAGAACAGTGTAAGGAGCTAAAAACGGTTCCATTGGAAATTTCTGCTGCTAAATGCTTCCTTGAATCTTTTCTTATGGATTGCATTATGATGCTTTTCCATAAAAGGATGACCCACTTTAAAAACGTCTCATGATGCATGATGTTGCGTTTGGCGCAAGATTTGAGTAGAAATTTATTGACAAACTTTCCCTTGCTGGAGAACATCTTTTTTTAGTATTACGTTTTTGCGATCAATTCCCCGACCGTTGTTAGGCTTTTCGGTTTAACGCTGAAAAGAAGTATTTTTTAACTCACAAATTCGTACACTTGGTCCAAAACTAATTCAAGCGATGCATTTGTTGAGCGTTTTTCTGTAACACAATGTTCCTCTCTACAGGTTATCAAGAAAAGAAAATGGTTCACAAAGTTGATGGAATCGTTGTTACTGGTGTATCATGTCGATTACCCGAATCAGACAATATCGAGGAGTTTAAAGAAAATCTGATGAACAAACTCGATATGATTACCGAAGATGACCGAAGATGGACTCCCGGTAACTCGAGGCATTTGTATTTGTGAAACGCTTCGTGTAGTGCGAATTACATTATTTGAACCGTTTTTTAAAAAACCATAGGATATTTCAATTTACCAAAACGTCACGGAAAACTGAGAGAATTGAAAAAATTCGACGCCGCGTTTTTCGGCGTCAATCCAAAACAAGCCAATATGATGGATCCTCAGCTTCGACTTTTGTTAGAAGTTGCTTACGAAGCGATTTTGGACGCTGGTACTCCAATGATATTTATTGCCAATGGTTTTAAAGTAGTCAAATGAAGCTATTTTTAGGACTTAATCCGCAAACTATGCGAGGAACAAGAACCGGAGTGTTTGTTGGTTGCTCAAGTGCCGAAACGCAAGATATCCTGATCCGAGATCCTGAAACTACTCAAGGATATTCGCTGACCGGCTGCCAGCATTCAATGTTCGCGAACAGATTATCATTTACATTCGACTTTACAGGTATTCGATTCGAGTACTTGACATTGACATACATTGACTTTTTTTGTAATAAGTATTCTGATCTGATTCAGGTCCCAGTTTCGCCGTGGATACAGCATGCTCTAGCAGTTTGCTAGCGTTTCAATTGGCGCACGATTCCATCAAAAACGGCGCTTGCGACGCTGCTTTGGTGTGCGGAACGCAATTGACTTTACGACCGACAGCGGCGATGCAATTTTTCAAATTGAACATGTTGTCGCCTCAGGGAAAATGTCAAACGTTTGATGCCAATGGTAAAAATTCGACAATAACATTGATGATCCGAATTCCGATTGCAATGAAATTATTTTCAGGCGATGGATACGTACGTTCCGAAGGTATCGTGGCTGTATTACTGCAAAAGGAAAGCGACGCCCATCGATTGTACGCCGAAGTTGTTCACGCAAAGAGCAACACAGATGGATTCAAAGAACAGGGTTTGTGAAGTTTGGAAACACGGTTATGCACTATTTTCGATCGAATGTTTACGTTTAGGAATTACGTTTCCAAATGGCAATATCCAAGCTCAGTTGTTGAAAGAAATTTACACAGAAGCGGGTGTTGATCCTGCGAAAGTGTTTTACGTCGAATGCCACGGCACGGGCACCAAAGTTGGCGATCCTCAAGAAGCCAACGCCATCACTGAAGCCATGTGCCAAAATCGCGATAAACCGTTGCTCGTTGGATCCGTGAAATCCAACATGGGGCACGCTGAACCTGCTAGCGGGCTCGCTTCAATATGCAAAGTGAGTGAAGAAGGAAAATATGCAGTCTTTATAAGTGAGGTTTCATGATTTTTACTACATTCCAGATTTTAATCGCTGCTCAAACGGGATACATCGCACCAAATTTACATTTCACAGAACCTAATCCTAACATCCCGGGTTTAATGGATAATCGCATGAAAGTTGTCACAGAAGCCACTCCGATCGAAAACGACGAATTAATCGGTGTGAATTCGTTCGGATTTGGTGGTGCTAATACTCACGTTGTGTTAAAGTATACAACACGAAACGATTCCTCAGTTTGATCGAAAATGTTCAGTAACTGTTCCTTTACAGACTTCGATCGAAATCTAATTCCGTTCCAAATCAAACCAAGCATTCTATTCCTAAATTATTGGCTTACGGCGGACGAACACAAGAAGCAGTGGACACTGCTTTTAATTATTTCCAAAAAAACTTATTCGACGATAACCTTTACACCCTCATGTCGGAACATTCCTTGCAAACACCTGCCGCATATCCGTTCCGTGGTTTCATGATGTTCAATCGTGAAAATAGTTTAGAACCCATTAGAGAAATTCAAGTGCAAATTTTTCTGAGTTAGATTTACTGTGGATATTTGGACCGCTTTGATTTTTAAGAAAATTCCAACTTCTGAAAAACGTCCAGTGTGGTTCATTTATTCCGGTATGGGCACTCATTACGCTGGAATGGGTAAAGAACTTATGAACATCGAAGTATTCAAAGAAACGATTCGAAAATGTTCCGCAATTTTGCAACCGTACGACGTTAATCCGTACGATTTAATTTTAAACGGCGGATCCGACGGCGTTTGGTGCGCAGTTTGCATTTGCGCAATTCAAGTTCGTCACAATTTTTTTGGTTTTATTGTGAATTTGAAAATGCCCTCAAGCGTCACTCTTTCAGGTTGCTTTAACTGAAACGTTGAAGTTTCTCGGCATTGTACCAGATGGTATCATTGGTCATTCATTCGGTGAAATGGCGGCAGCTTACGGCGATAGTTGTATGACTTTAGAAGAAACGATGTTGTGCGCATATTATCGAACCAAAAGCATTATCGAAGGAAAATTTCCACCTGGTTTGAGTTTCACAAATTGACTTGAATTATATCAAAATGAACCTAAATTTGAATCGCTTTAGGTGCTATGGCTGCCGTTGGCTTAACGTGGGACCAAGCTACGGCGAAATGCCCGGAAGGCATTATTGTTGCTTGCAATAACGCCAAAGATTCCGTAACAATATCCGGCGAAAAAGGAAAAGTGACCGAATTCGTTAAAAAATTGCAAGAAGAAGGCGTTTTCGCGAAAGAAGTCAATTCAGCAGGAATTGCGTTCCATTCTCACTATATGCAGTCAGTTGCTAAACCGATGAAAGAATATTTGGCTAAAGTATGATTGATCAATAGTCGAACCACGAAATGGCTCCTTTTGAATACGTATATGTACTTTTTTAGATTATAACTAAACCAAAACAACGTTCTTCAAAATGGATCTCAAGCAGTGTTCCTAAGGACAAATTAAACACCGACTTGGGCATGTACTGCTCTCCGGACTATCACGTCAACAATGCACTTTCACCCGTGCTATTTTACGAAGCGTTGCAACACGTTCCAAATAATTCAGTTTTGATCGAAGTGAGAAAACATTTTTGTGACTCAAAACATCAATTTTATGACAATTTATTTTGCTTAAGATTTCGCCACATTGCTTGTTGCAAGCAATTTTGCGGCGTTGCGTGTCGTCGACGTGCACGAATTTGGGTTTGTTGAAAGCTCGTCACGAAAACAACATGGAATTCTTCATGCAAAATTTGGGCAAGATTTACGAAACTGGTTTACCGATTAATGTGGCCAAACTTTATCCAGCCGCCAAATATCCAATTGCACGCGGCACGCCGATGATAAGTCCGATCATGAAATGGGATCACAATCAAGACTGGTACGTTATATCAATGAAGGATATGCAAATGTCCGGTGGTTCCAATAAAGCAACTAGCAATTCCGTAGTTGTTGATGCTTTAGCGAAAGATTCTGAAGTAATAAAAAAAGCATCCAAACTTGTGAAACGAAAAAAGGCTCATTTTCAATCGTTTTCAGGACAAATTCATGTTGGACCACGTCATTGACGGACGAGTTTTGTATCCATTCGCCGGACACGTTGTTTTAGCTTGGAGAACGTTGTGCAAGTTACGGGGTTTGGATTTTCAAACGACCCCGATTGTTATCGAAGACATGAACGTCTACAGAGCAACATTAATTTCAGTTCAAGCTGGTAATTTGATTTAAACGTAAAAATTACGAAATAAAAAACAAACATTTTTTGTTTTGTTTTCAGTTCAACTTGACATCGTCGTGTCGACTGCAACGGGTTCTTTTGAAATTATGGAAAACGACCAAGTAGCTGCAGCTGGCAAAATTTTCATACCAGAAAATCAAATAAAAACTTCCTCACCATTGACCGGATTTCCTTTGGATGAAGCGAAAACAGTAACATTAACTGGAAGCGAAGTTTATAAAGAACTTCGACTTCGTGGTTACGATTACGGACCGGCCTTTCGACCGATTGTAAAAGCAAGTGAAGACGGTCGTTTGACCGAAATAGCATGGTCTAACAACTGGGTAACATTCGTCGATGCAATGTTGCAAGCGATTTTGCTTTGCGAACGTGGAGAAACTTTGAAACTACCAGTTCGAATTCGATACTTGTCGATAGATCCTGAAAAACACTTGAAATCCATTGAAAGTGATAAAAGTATGAATTTTTAATTTTTTCTTTAATTCACCTGTCTAACGATTACAATTTTGTCACATTTTTGCATTATAGAGGGCACAAAAGTTGTTCGTACTGTCACTAATCCTGCTACAAATCAGTGCGTCGCTGGTGGAATTGTTTTGAGAGATTTAACGGCTCAAAGCGTTGCTCGTCGTACAATGGCTACAAACGGCAAATTAATCTTAGAAACGGTCGATTTTGTGAAACATCATGATGATTCGTGTTTCGCCGAATATCCGGTATTCCAAAAGGAAACCGTGAAATATCAAAAATTGTGTCAAGCCATGATACAAAATATTACTAAACAAATCGTCGACGCCGGCGTTAAATTGCCAAACGCCGCTGCGCTTGCGGAAGTTGCCAGTGGAGCTAAGTTATCCGTCGATGCCGATTCCCTGAAACAGTTTATCGAGAAAAAGGACTGTCACCTCGTTAAAGTGCTTCAAAAGATATCCGAAACAAATTTCAACGACAAGCAAAATTTGAAAGAATTAACAAAAATTTTGGAAGATGGCTTCAAAGTCTTGCAACAAGACAAATTATGGCGTTTGGGATACCACGAAAGGATGGTGAAACCACTTTTGGATATTATTATGGAAAACAGCACCGGACATCGTTTGAAAGGCTGTTTAATTGAACCGACGAGTCATTTGCCGGCCAAGTTATGCAAAGATTTACAAGGCACCCAACCGCTGCTGGAACCCGAGTGGACTTTGCTTGGCGCAAAAGTGGACGAATTGGACGAAATTCAGATGTGCCAAGCTAATTTTAACGTACTCAAAATAGACCTGGAAAATCCAGACCAGTCGCTCGAAAAACAATTGATCGGTAAATTCGATGTTGTTCTGTTGGATAAATTGCTTCACAAAAAAGGAGCTATTCAAGAATATCTGGAAAAATTGAAAACGCTTTTGCGCGACGATGGATTCGTTTTGGTTTGCGAATTTACCGACTGCTTCGAAATTCCGTTAGCTTTATTAGCATTGCAATGCGAATTACCGGTTGCGCAAAAGAATGGAGCAAGAAAATATGGCGTATTTTACGATCATGAAAATTGGATGAAAGTTTTCGAAAAATCCGGTTTTAACGTCGTCGCCCACCAAGGACACGATCTCATGTGCACCATGTATCTGTTAAGGAAAATGACCACCGAAGATGACCAGAAAGCTAAACTCTTATTAAACGTTGACGATATAAATGAATTTTCTTGGTTGCAAACGCTTCAAACGGCAACGGAAAGTGAAGAAATGAAAAAAATGTGGTTGACAAACGAAAAAGCCGTCGAAAACGGAACAGTGGGATTAGGATTGTGTCTCAAATCTGAAGTTTCTAAAAATGTCATCAGGTAGTTAGATTAACGACTTCTTTTAGATTGAGTGCTCTTTTCAAATGTGACATTTTCAGAACTATTGTCAACGGAAGTTTGAAAAACGAAACTAACGATTTGAAAATAAATGAAACTGATTTGAAGACAATATTTGCGAACGACTTGCACAGCAACATCTATCGCGATGGAGTTTGGGGAAGTCTTCGTCATATTCCACTCAAAGAAGGTGAATTCGTTTTGGATCCTCGTAACTGGCTGTCAGTGTGCTAAATCGTACGTTTTTCAGACCAAATCTTGTCCTACGTCGAAACCGAGCACGCATTTATGAACACCATAGTTCCAGGAGATTTAAACAGTCTCAGTTGGGTAGAAAGCTCGAACGTATTTTGGAAACCGTCGGCTGGTGATACCAATAAAAAATTGTGCAACGTTTATTTCGCCGCGTTAAATTTTCGGGATATCATGCTGGCGACTGGACGTTTGTCCGGCGACGCCATACCCGGAGAGTTTAGCGACAGGGACTGTTTATTGGGCATGGAATACTCTGGGCGATGGGTCGACAGCAACGAAAGAGTTATGGGACTGTCGCCCGCGCAGGCGCTAGCCACGACCGTGGTCGTTGATAAGAGGTTCACATGGACCGTTCCTGCTAATTGGACATTAGAACAAGCTGCTACTGTTCCAGTGGCGTACACAACTGCATATTATTCCCTCGTTGTTCGCGGACGGATAAAATCTGGCGACAAAGTGCGTACTTTTCACTTTCACTTTGTTTTTGCTTGATTACATGTCGTTTTTTTGGTTTCAGGTTTTGATTCACGGTGGCTCGGGCGGTGTCGGTCAAGCTGCAATTGCAGTCGCTTTATCTTGCGGTTGTGATGTGTTTACGACGACAAGCAGCGACGAAAAGAAATCGTATTTGCAAAAACGATTTCCACAATTAAAAGATCGCCACTTCAGCAGTAGTCGAACGACGGAATTTGAACAAACCATCATGGAAGCGACCGACGGCCGCGGCGTCGATGTAGTTTTGAATTCCTTATCGGAAGACAAATTACAAGCTAGCATTCGTTGTTTGGCGCAACACGGGCGATTTTTGGAAATCGGCAAATTCGACTTGTCCAACAACACAAATCTCGGAATGGCCGTATTTTTAAAAAACGTTACTTTTCACGGAATTCTATTGGACGCTTTATTCGGTGAAAACAATTCTGATTGGTTAGATGTAACGAAATTGTTCGAAGATGGTATTCGTTTGGGCGTCGTTCAGCCGTTGGACACGACTATATTTTCTACGGATAAAGTTACTGAAGCTTTTCGATTCATGGCGCAAGGTAAACACATCGGTAAAGTGTTGTTGAACGTACGAAACGAAGACAAAACGGAAAAGACAACGAAAATACCGTTAATCGTGCGAGCAGTCGGTCGAACTATGTGCAATCCAAATCATTCTTACATAATCACCGGCGGGCTTGGTGGATTTGGTTTAGAATTGACTAAATGGTTGATTAAACGTGGAGCCAAAAAGTACAAATTTTTTAGGCTTTGACAGGACATATTACTTGTTTAAATTTTAATTATTTTTGTTTGTAGAATTGTTCTAACAAGTCGAACAGGAATAGTTTCGGGTTATCAACAACGCTGTTGGAACACGTGGGAAAAACTTGGAATCAAAGTTATCATTTCTACGGCGGATATTAGCTCTGAACAGGGAGCTGGACAACTTTTCGAAGACGCGAAATCGCTCGGTCCAGTCGGCGGTTTGTTCCATTTGGCCATGGTTTTAAGAGATTCATTGTTCGAAAATCAGACGGTGCAAAACTTTAAAGATTCGGCGAAAGCGAAATATTTCGGAACGAAATATTTGGATAAAACTAGTCGAACTAATTGTTCAGATTTAAAATTGTACTTTATTTTGTTACTACTTCAATTGTCGATTGTCAGTTATGAATTCAAGTTAAACTGTTTTTTTTAGCTTCGTTGTGTTTTCTTCGATATCTTGCGGTCGAGGAAACGCTGGACAAACGAATTACGGTTGGTCGAATTCGATAATGGAGCGAATCGTTGAAAAACGACGTTCCGACGGTTTCCCCGGCATAGTAATTCAATGGGGTGCAATCGGTGATGTCGGTGTCGTTTTGGAAAACATGGGCGACAATTCGACGATCGTCGGCGGTACGTTGCCGCAGCGCATTCCAAGTTGCATGCAGTCGTTGGACACGTTCCTCAATTTGAACCATCCGATTGTTTCGACTTTCTTGAAAGCTGACGTTTCTTTGGCGAACAAAAACGATTCGGATAACAACGTCGATGCCGTCACATCCGTCTCTCAGATTTTGGGCGTTTCCGACGTTAGCCAGATTAATCCCGATATTCAATTGGGCGATCTAGGATTAGATTCGTTAATGGGCGTCGAAATAAAACAAACGTTGGAACGAAATTTTTCGCTTGTATTGTCAGCCAAGGAAATTCGAACGGTACGAAAATATTTGGCATTTTATACTTTATGATTCGTTGTGCAACTAGTTTAATTCACTTTTCAGCTTACTCTGAACAAATTGCGGGACATGTCGAAAACAAAATAAGGAAGGAAAGAAAAAACTTTTAATTAATTTGACCTATTGGCAGTTTTAATTTCTATACATTGTTGATTTATTTTATCGCTCTACCTAAAAATAGGTCTAATGTGCTAATTTATTTATTTGTGCATTAAAATTATGTTTTTTAGCTGTTTTCTTAAATAACAATTTAAATTTTTTTCCTACAAGCTTCGTTAAACGCTTTTATTCGTGAACTAGTACAATAAATCAAGCGGCTGTTAAAGTTAATTAAATTACGAATTCGACAATCTAACAAATTATTTTACGCACAAGTTTTGCTACATTTAGCACTATATTTAGCAACAGCGAGACTTAAGCAGAGAGAGAATGGGGCTTATCGAACGAAAACGGAGGAAAAATGGATTTCGTTTTCCAAAGCATCTGTCAATTTTAATTTCGAAGAGATGTGGCTAAGCAAACATCGTTCGAGTGAAACAGAAGCTTGTCAAATGAATTTTGCCCTGGAATTACACGAATGCTGGCGTTTCTCGTTGGCGCCTCGGACGCCATTCTCGTCATCATTTAAAAAGGAACAACTGTTTTTGCATTGTGTAATCGAAAGTTTTTCTTTATAACTTTCGACCAATTTGCGTTTCCAATGGTTCATTAAGAACACCCTACCATGAATATTTGTTTCATCATTTGTTACATTTATTTGACGTATACGACCTTTGACAATGTTCAATCCATTCCACTCTCATATTTGTTACGTCAATTAAATTCTACTTTCATTGCCCCACAAAAGTAAATTCGAGGTTTTCAATGATGTAGAAAGACAGGATTTGTAACTTTCATGCATTTTCGTTTTTGTAGAGCTGTTGACTTTACCAATGAAGCTCAAAAATCGCTTAATAATGACATTCTTGAAATTGTAAATTCGATACATTCGTTGGACGACGTAATCGACGAAGAAGTTGCAATAAAATAATCGAAAGATGTGCTATTATTTTACATTTTTTTCCAAATTTTAGAGTCGTAGTCGTTCAACGGTATGCATTTACAGTCCGCTACCAAAACAAACGCGGAATATAACAACAGTCTTCGCAACTTTTATGGACATCATGTTTGAGTAAAATGATTTATTTATTGTTAAAATGTATTGTCAGTTTTCTACAAAAGGTATCGTGTTTCTTTCTATCGTAAGATGCGAGCCCGATGAATATTGTTGCGATTTGGAATGTTGTTCGAAACAAAATGGAGCACAATACGGCGATTAAAATGGTATATGACTTATGCCCGCTGTGTGCGTTTTTCTCTTACTTTATTCGATAACAAATGAAAAATTTGTGTGGTATTGGGGACGAAAAAGTTTCATTCGAAAATGTTTGATTGGTGTATATGATTGTTATATCTGTTTAAAACGAAAGTGATATTCAATTTATCAAAAATGACTGCAGTTGACAATCTGTTTGATTTGTAATCCAAAAATGTCATAAAAAGTAAAGAAAAAAAGGAAAAGTGTCATTATTCATATCTTATTAAGACGGAAATTGTTCTTTTGGGTATTATAAATGCATTTAGTTTTAGTTGCAGAAGCTTTTCAGGGAAAAATCATAATTGATCAATGCAAGGCAAACAATACTTCAAAACATTCATTATAAATGAAGAACTCGCAAAAATTGTCAATTCTGTTGCAAAAGGAACTTGAAATGATCACTTTTTCTGTTTTCTGAGAACGTTTTTAAGAAAAACACGTTGCTCTTCAAATACCTTATTTCGTTCCGCACTTTCTCAACGCATTTCCTTGAAATATATTCCTTCTGTTGGCCGTATCAAGTTTAACTCACAAAACTTTGTTATTGCATCAACAACTGACTCAATAACGTTATAAAGTTGTCTTTTTTTGCGATTTTTTAGGCCACAAGTGTTAAAAACAATGTTTACAAAACGAGTCAAGGCAACACCAATCTAGAAGTTTTTCTTTAAAAAAAATTAAGCGAACACGTTTGACATTAGTGATTTCGTTAAAGTACTCGTAACTTACGCGTTTCACGATTGGGCACAGTTCTTTACGTTCTTCCTCATTCAATAGTCACGAGTTGGTGCTTTTATCACTCTGTCTGAGTTAGTTGTTAGTTTTGGAAATATACTGATTGGAGGTATGTAGTGCAAAAAGAGGCGAAATGAATCTTACGCTGTTGAGGGCATTCATTAGTCACGTTTCGTGATTCGTAATTCTCTATCCGTCACTTTTAATGACACAACTCGTTGTAAATATAAACGTCACATATTTCGCAGTTTTGCGACAATCATCGTACGATGTTGTACTTTGAAATTGTTTAATAAAACGACAACGTTCCGCTCTATATTCGGTTTTATGCCCGTGACAGTGCGACAACAATTTGTGAATGACCAAAATACTAATAAATCACATTGCATGGTTTCTTTCTGTGCGCGCGTACGATTGCATGATACAAGAACATTCATCGGGTCTCATGATGTATATATTTTATTCATAACAAAATTATACCGACCGAACAAAAACCTAGTTTGGAAAAGCATTGCAATCATGCACAACGTTTTCGGTTCATGGACGATTGTTCAAATCGACGAGGACGACGACGACGACGACGACGAGCAAAAACTTTTTCCCCGATATTCCATTATGCATGTACCGACCGAAAAGAACTTTATATTTGACGTTTATGTGCGTTGGCGACGAATCAAAAACGCAGTTTTAGAGACGACGACGGTTTTATAACATGCCCTTGTCTAGTTTACTTTTCGAAAAATATTCTTAACAGATAAAAACGTTGAGCGAACGGTGCGGCGTGAAAGCGAACAATCGCCTATGAAAAGTGTTCCGACGACGTTGAAAACCGTTTTTATCGTTTTCCGTTTAAAACCGATTCGTTTCGTGTTATGGCATCGTTTGGACTGGAAAAACACCCGACATCGACCTTCGCATTGCATCATTACGGCGTCCATTAACCTTGCAAGCCCGACAAAAATTGAAAATGGACTCTAATATCGTTTTTTCAGTCGATGACGGCCACTTCCTTACGATTCCGAAAAGTCAGACCAATAGAAATAGGTCACTATCGGATCCGGTATACGGAAGCGTACGAATTGGTACCGTTGACGAACACCAGAAACTCGTTGAGCGTCCGAAAAATTACATGGTCGAAAATTTTGCTATCCAGGAACAAATAGCGACAACGTTATATTCCAAAGTACGTTCACGATTAATCAGGATCTGACCCTATGCAGCTAAGTTTGTTCACAAAGTTTCGTTCGCAAAGTTTCGTCATGATTTTATGGTCTTTAAAAAACGTTTCTTTGTAAGAACTTTTCTGTTTCATCTTTATTGAGAAAACAAGTTTTTTCAGCTTCGATCGAGTGATAAACGTGACATATTTTCATTCGTTATCATAAACTTAACGGTTGGTTGTGTACATTTTGCATTACTTAGCATTTTGCTCTCGCTATGCACATAAGTTTTTAACCCTTCATTAAAAAAGCGAAGATAAGACAATATTTTTTGAGGAACACTTTTAATATTTTCAAAGATCGTCAATTGTTTAAAATACTTTTAAAGTTTTTCGTTTTGAAAATCAACTTCGAATGTAATTGCCTGTGATGAAGTCACCGGTAGCTGTGGCACTGAATAGGATAGATAAACGAGACGAATGAAGCCGTTTGTCATCATTTTGCATTTCACTATTGACGAATTCGATAATGTCTTAAAATTTCATTATTTACGAATTTTGCAGGTGTTCAAAGTTAAAAGGCATTTAGACAATAAGCTATTCTATTTGAAATGCACCGCTCAAAGCTTCGATGGATCCGACGAAGATTTAATCAAAGCGGATATACTCAGCGAAGAAATCGTTTCTTTTAACAGATTTCGTCACCAATGTTTGCTAAAAGGTGAAGCGTGCTGGTACGAAGGGTACAATATGAATTCTACGCCCGAAACGCCCTCGCTGTCGCAACCTTTCGACCTTTACGAATTGTTACCGCAAATGTCCGCGTCTTCGTTGCGAAACGACAACATCAGTAGCCTGTCGGACGCGTACTCGAAAAATTTTTTGTCGGCAATTTTCGAAACCTCGAATAAAGTCGCAACGGTCAATGACGACGATCAAAATGCGCCGCAAAATAAAACCGTCGTCGTCTTCAGTTTGCTCGAATACATTCCAATGACTTTGCAAGAGATATTGACGGATAAAGGGTTCCAGTTAACCGAGGACGATAAATGGCATATCGGATTTCATTTAGCGTCTTTTCTTTATTTTTATCATCGTCACAAACATTTGCATTTGCAACTCGATCCTCGTCATATTTTTATCGAATGTAATAACGTCGATTCGATTTTAACCCCTAAATTATTGGATTACGGCATTAATTTGTCGTGCAATGAACTTTTTTCGATTCAAACATTGAAAAATACGACCAAATATTTACCTCCCGAAGTCTCCGTATCGTCGGAGGATTCCTTAATTACATTGGCGGCAGATGTATTTAGTCTCGGACTATTGTTTTTGCAGCTATTCGCTCATCCGGCCACGTACGATTATCAATTCGTTTATAACGAATTAATGAAAGGAAACACGGAATGTTTGTCCCAAATTGTACTTCCGTCCGACGTTGTATTTTTGCTAGAGCAAATGTTGACGTTCGACGTCCCTTCGCGGCCGGAACCGAGCGAAATCTTGGATTATATGGTACCTTTTGTCAGCGTCGATTTCGCTTTCGAATCCGATAAGCTGCAAGTTTTAATCGCTGATCGTCAACATTCGGACATGTTAACGCATTTGGTCAACACGATTTTGTACGTTGAATTAAAAGTTCTCGAAGCAAATCTTTGTTTTAAGAAGTGGTTGACGAAATTACCGGATTCATTGCTCGAAGCTGTTTTAATTAATCGAGCTAGAAACGAATCCGAGAAATTTTTGAAAGACGAAAGTTACGCCACTAGAAACGACTATGAATTTTTATTGAGTAAAATCGACGACGAATCGATGCCTTTATGCTTACGGACGCTGGATTTGAACGAAAGCGACATTTTGAAACTGGCCGTTTATTTGGTGCATAAAAGATATCAACTAGATGATTCCGACGAGAATCCAGATGTCATCAATTTATTCAATAAATTGTGCGATGTTTTATTGTAAAGTTTGTTGAAGTTTTATTCCTAAATTTATTCGTTAAATATAAAATAATTTTTTACTAAACCGAAATGAAAATACATCTGATTTTACTTTGTAGCCAGCGAGAAAACGTCGGCTAGTTTACATTCAACGAAACCAACGTTTTGCGACAGGCTAATTTTTTTTATCGCGGAAAGTATTTGTACGTATAAGTGTTTTGCGTACTGAATGCTTGATATCGGATTTTGGTTCATATTAACTCATTAGATTAACTGTTTATTCAAGTGTTCCGATAAATACAAAATAAATTAATCGTCAGAGGGTTAGTGGTATACAAAATAAACATAAAAATCACATGAGTAAAACATGGACAGCGATATAAATAAGGGTTACGCTCGGGCAGAACGCAGTGTGCGCGTATTCGGTTTAAACCTTGCTCCGGTAACTTCTTTTCGCTTTGGATCTTGTTCGTTTCGATTGTTGGCTTCATCTTGGCACGTTTTTTCGGATATCATCTCTTGACCGGCCGATTTTCGACTACGTCTTCGTCGCCTAGTTCTTTTCGCCGGAACTTCACCCGAACTAGCTACAGATCTAAAACGGGTGAACCAGTAATGCAAACAAAGGTAAATGCCAACAAGAAGCATGAATATGCATACTTGGCTTTTCGACTTCCCATTCTTCGTCGTGTTCTCGATCTTGATGCGGTTCGCCTGCTAGATTTCGACCTTGCCGATTTTTTCCCTGCGCGTTTCGACCGTCGTCTGGAACTGAAAGAAAAAAACCCACAGTTGTTTGTGTACGATAAAAAAATCGAAGAAAGATCGAATACTTTCGCCTTCGAGATGATTTTCGCCGAGATTGTGATCGACCGGATGCTATTGATGCTGCTCGTGTAGATCTTCGTCGTCGGCGTCTTGTAGGTGTTGACCGTTTCGAACTTCTACTTCTGCTTCTGGAACCACTGCGCCGCGATGCTGTCCTTCGACGAGAACCGACCCTTTTTCCTCCTATAAATAGACTGAATATTCAATATATTTGACAAACTTTGCATAAAACAAAACATTTAATTAGATTAATTACCTCGACCTCGGCCACGACCACGTCCACGGCTTCCTCTTCGTCTTCCTCGTTTCGATACGCCTCCGTCCAAATCCGCAAGCATTTTCAACAACTGAGCCCTCGTGAACCCCGATTTCCCTACGCTTGTCGACCTTCGGCTTCGACGACGTCTTCTTGTTGAAACGCTTCTGGTTCGAGATGCCATTGTTGATCACCGATTTCGTTGAACAGCGATTGTGCACAATGTACGTTGATGAAATGGAGCAAACGAAAAAACCGACCGCACACCAGCTCGAAAATTTAACAAACTGACTTTTTTCCGACTCACGCGTTTCATGCTATCCGTTCAGGTGTAAAGCGCTGTTCATTTCTCCGTAAGTGTCAATTTTTCGATCGAAAGTCGATCATTTATTTATATAAACAATGAAAACAATGAATTGATAGATCAGTACATTGACTCAACGTATTAAAATATTTTGAAATTTACGGCCAGTACTGTTTCTCGGTTTCTCTTTCTTTCTAGGTCACAAGCTCTCATTACAAAAGGACAATGCAATTGGTGGGGAATCGAATTTTTTTTAACAGTAGAATATTTTAGTATAGAGCGAAATTCGAAAAACATTTGACGAATTGCATAATCGTGACAAGTTCGTCGCTTGTACTTTAGATCAAACGTAGATGAAATGAAGTTGGATGCTTCAGTAACTTAATGTTATAAGGTTTTTCGTTCTGTATTTTTTGAAAACAACGATTTTGTATGATACATTGCTTTAATTACAAAGAGAAGAATCAACTTACTAATCTGGACGAACAAAGAAAATAGCATAACTAGTAAAATCAAAGAACAACTAATTGACAAAAATGTGAAATTACGTGTGACTTGAATAATGGTTAGTTTTCGGCGCCTTCGTCTCTGGTGCTGGTTATGTACGTCAATGCGATAGATGTGCAGAGGAAAGTGGCGAGGCTGATTCCTTGATGAAGAGGCGTAGCTGTTTGGCTTTCTTTGAAACGACCGATTTTGACCTAAAATACATCAAAATTAGTTAATAGATTTAATCGAAACCGAATCCTTTTTTGTTCGACTTACTTGCGTATCGATAGTAGCAGCGGCTCCGAGACCGATCAACCACAAAACGTAAGAACCACCCAAACTACCCATCATCATGCCGTAGACGAGGAAGAAACAGAGCGGGGCTCCGATCGTTGCACCCAAGAACACGTGACGAGGTTGACCACCGACGGACGGACCAACGAATTGAGACATCACAGCCATGCCGAAAGCCACCAACCAAACGGGCGGACCGGAGAATTTCATGTGCGAACCAGCGTAGACGGGACCCATCACCAAACCGCTAGCGAGACCGGCAGCGAGCAAAACCTGAAACTTTTTTGAATTAGTTTTATTACAAATTCGAGCTAAATG
>JAQGBA010000423.1:0-35690 GCA_034698125.1 Prionchulus punctatus | reverse complement strand
CAATCCGACAAACTTGGTAACCGACATATTTTAGCTTGGAACGGATTATGTCGGACTATCAAGGGTAGACTGTAGTAGAGTATAAGCCTAAAAATTGTTTTCTGGTATAGTACAGTATAGTATTATAGTCTAACTTCTTGAAAAATTTTCCAGTGTAGTATAGTATAGTATACTGACGAAAATTTTTACCAATATTATTCTAGTATAGAATTGTATAGTATACTGGAGCATGCCAGTAAAACATACATTTGTAACATTGATCTTCCTTGTAAAGCACCTAGTTACGATAATCTAACTGTTAGGATAACGCAACCAACTGAAAAGGTATATTTAATTGGTAAACAAAGTAACTATATATTTTAAAGAAACAACCTTTCAATACTAACAAACGAGGATAATAAAAACAACATGGAAAAATGTCTAATAGTTATATACTACTGCGCTTTAACGACTCATCCAGAAGGGAAGGGTGCGATATAATGATTGGATACCTGATTCGGAAAAATACTTCCCGACAAACTAAACCAATGTCGAGTATACTAGTACCATTTCCTAGACTCTAGGACCAAGAGAATTTCATTCTGCATTCAGTGGTGTTTTATTTATCGAAACATTCCAAGTGGTTTATTTATTATCATCAAAATTCTAAGAGCTACTCAAAATTTTAAAAAACTAAAATTTTCAACATAATCATCATAACATTAATAATCAGTTTTGACAATTCTAATCAAATTCTTATCATGCTAAACGGTATTCAAATTTGCAAGTTTTCAGGACGACCGCATTTCGAAAAATCTGTGAAGCATTTCATTGGCTTCTCTCTCCAATTTCTTTTCACCCAATCTTTCGACCTTTTCAAAAGATGCTCGAGCACCCGGGGTTCTTGACTCAATGGATAATATGCCTGAATCCCGATTGGGGGATTCCAAGTTTGAATCCTGCCTCGCTCGAACCCTTTTCATACAAATTGTTTTTCAATTAAACATACAATAATTCTCCAACTGTCTGTCTTGATTGTCTGGACCATACTTGCTCATCCAATACATTATTATGGTAATAAATATTTTACTCGAGGGGGATCACCGAGTTTTTATTTTGTAAAAACATTTCGACACCAAATTGATTGAACATCGTACGAAGAAAAAAAACTAAAAACCTGTACGAGCTATAACTGTGTTCTTCTTGTGAATAATACTTTGGCATTCAATGAAACCGAAAAACAGTTCCCAAGCGGGGAAAAAAGACTAAGAACCGTTCGACACAGTCAAAAAAAGATAACAAAAAACTGTACATTTAATGTTTCACTACAAAACGAAATTTCTTTTCTCGCATTCGTGCACTAGTACAGTAGGCGTGCAAAAAATACAGCACGCTCGGAGCGGGTACAGTAATATACATTAAAACTATTCAAATTGGGGGAGAGGAGGCAGAAATGTGTTCAATTGCAAGTAAACATCATTTGAACACCGATAACGTTATGAAAATGCAAGTTTTTGGGCGTGCGAAGCAGCCACGTGAAACACAAAATGAAAATCACATACAAAACCAACTGAAATTAGGTCAAACCCACAAAACACTAAATGACTGCAAAAATTAAAAATATCTATACCATACGAACCAAAAATCGAAAGGCAACTAAAATGGTTAAATAAAAATCTTTTCATGACGTAAAATAATAAAAAAAAGAGGAGAAAGCTGCCTAAAAATGGATTATGCCAAGCAAAAAGATGATTCATGAAACAATACACAAAAGAGACAGAGATCGTTGTTTTAAACAATACAGTCACATACAGTAAACATTTATCGACTCTAGGTTACTGTATATTTGACAATCAAGTTCGTACCGGTGCTCACTATAGATAAAAAAGTGGTTACAAACTACAATACAATAAACAAAAAATGGATACATATAATAAATTACAATAAAAAAAACACAATATTTTTTTAAACGACAACCCTGTTTTATGCAATATTTTTGTTTTTCGCTATTAAAAAGAAACACAGCCAATCTCAGTAGCGAGCGACTGACTTAGTCGTTCAAGTACAATTTTGTTCTCTTTCCATGACCACTCATTCGTAATGGGCGAACAGGCTATTGTTCATCATGACGCGGCTCTGATGGTGCATCTGCATGAATTGATGGGCCATCGTCGTACCGGCGGCCATGGCGCCGCTGTTGCCGGTGTACTTGTTGTCTTTCTTCCATTTCATTCGTCGATTCTACAAAAAGCAAGCGATGACGTCACCGTCTAATTTAGTTTAGGAAGAGCAAAGACTACAGTCCTTCGACACAATAAAGAACTGCTAAGCAACAATAAAACTTGGACAACTATAAACCCTGGACAATTGCAGATTCTGGACAACTATGCGCCACGGACGTCTATAGACCATGGGCAACTGTAGTTACTGGACAATTATAGACACTGGACATACAGTATATTACTTGAAACCATATTTTGACTTGTCTTTCGGTCAATTTCAGCGTGTTCGAAATTTCGATTCGTCGCTTTCGCGTTAAATAGCGATTGAAATGAAATTCTTTCTCCAATTCCAAAACTTGATGTCGCGTGTACGCCGTCCGAGCACGTTTTCCGTCGCCGCCGCTGGCGTTCGCTAGAAAAGCACGCTAAACGGTTAAAACAGGAGTGAAATCTGCTTAATTTAGCTAGTTTTCTAGCAAAAATCATCAAATTGCCACATTCATCGAAGAAATTAACACTTTTTTGCTTTTTACGACGATTTTCGAGTTTTATGTTGCGTTTTTAATGCTTTTCTACACCTCCACAGGCAAAAAAAGACAATCATCAATTTTTAAAAACTGTGTGTTGCAATAATAATAAATTGTCTTTTGTGCGTAGAAGTCTAATTCGCGGGGATATTTATTATAAAAATCGAATGGAAACCCCTCGGAAGAAAAAAAAAGTTTCCAGGAGTTGGGGTTTCGAAATTCGTCTCATCCTCTACGCGCCGAAATGAAAAATGGTCCGAATTCGAAAATAATAAAGTATTAAAGCGAGTAAAAAAGTGCAACTTTCATTCGCCCACACTTCCCCGACACCCAATCATCCAACCGACGTCCATCAGGTTTTCCCCCATGGATCGGACCGACGGAGGTGCAAAAAAAAGGTGCAAGAAAAAACATACATTTCGAAAGACAAATTGCGTTTCAATCGAACGAAATAAATTTCGAAACGCGGCGGCGTTCGGATGCTTATTTCGTGGCTTTCGGCGCCGATTACAAAAGAAAACCGGTCTCCATAGGGCACCGATTCGATTGTCAACTCGTCGAAAACGTGTTTCACTTGTCGGAAGCATGCGCTGTACGTACAGTAGCTCTCGCACTAGTCGATGAACTTGAGAGTAGCGCGAAAAACAGTTACTGTCGTTGTACGGTATGACTACGAAACTGGACAGGCGGAGAATTTTGTTTTTGGATGTGTTTATCCGGTTAGGATTTTTGTTTTCAGAAATATTCATCTAGCCAAAAACTTATTTTTGCCCAACGGCGCGCAAACGCATACACACACACACCAGCGAAACGCCAGAACGAGCTTTTTGCTAAAAATTCATGGAAAAATGTCATTTGTCAATGTCGACGTACGAAAAAATATTTCGCTGTACGAAGCGGCTAAAGTCAAAAGCGAAAGATTAATTAATCTCATCGACGAACAAACGCAACGGAGAAGACGTCTTGTGTGCGCCGCGCGCGCGACGTCGGAAAAGATAGAAAGAAAATTTTTCTGAATAACATTTCTCTTTTCTCGTTTGCTTTCTTGTGCGCTGGCTAGCGCTCTTTCGCTCTCTTTTGCCAAACTCGACGAGGGAGGGGGGACCGGTCCGGAATTATTATTCCTGCGATTCCATATCTTCTTCCGATATGGGGGGGGGGGGATGTTAGGTATTCAAATTGAATTCCGCGCTAGACATTTCGACATATACATCGAGATCGCGGCGAGACACAATTTCCGTCGGGCCAGACTAGCCCTAATGTCAGTATAGCGCCGGGCGCTGCGGCGAACGGTCGGTTCGAAAAAAAAGCTCTTGATAGTGAATTTTTTCGTTTGAAATCGTTATGAAATCTAATTTAGACGCATAAACACGCAAAACAAGCGATTGCAAGCGCTGCTTTCGCTCAGTATTACACACCGAAACCGACAGACACCGTTGCGAGCGGCTGGTCATAGAACAACTCTTTCGAAACTTGATTTCTTTTTTTTCTGGAAAGAATAACTCAAAATCATTTCGCCAAGGACGAGAAAAAACTTTTCGTTTCGGTTTTGAACTAAGACCGACAGAAAGTCGGCTTGCCTTTTTAAAGAAATATCGCCTCAAAAAAAAAGAACTGTACGCCAGACGTTTTTTTTTCTTCTCGAGCCGGCACTATTTTTTGAAAACGAGTGTTCGGTCGAAGTGCGCGAAAATAAATCATCGAAAAATGCAACAAAACTATATACAATTTGGGCCGAAACAAAATACCGGACGAGAATGAAAAAAAGTGCAAAAAAGCAAAACACTTCGAGACACATATATCAACGAACTCTCGGCAGATTTTTTTTGCGTGGAAAACGGACAAAAATACAAAAGTCAATAGTTCGCCAAAAGAGACCGATACAGTACGATTCGAGAACTTTTTACGGTCATTATTTCATTAAATTTGGTCGCTCAAGGTCGGCAAACGGTCCGAAAACCAATTGGCGATGTAATCAAAGAAATTGACCAGCAAAGGCGGTACAGTAACACGAAACGGGTACTGTAAGTTTCCGAATAGCGCTCGGAATGCGAATCGTGTAATTTTTTCGCGTGATTACAGTAATAATCGTGAACTCGCCTTTTGTCCTCGTAAAACAACTTTAACGACCCATTTTACAATTTGCAAATTTGTTTCGAGCAACTAATGTATACATTTCGGGTTCGGAAAATTACAAAGTGTCCAACGTCCAAGAATACCGGAATGGTATTCTATCATAAATACAAAGTAATATACAATTGGAAATCAAAAAAGTAATGGAATCTTCGAAATAAAACACCTTAATTTTGAAATATCGCGGAGAAAGGGCTCGGACAGAGCGTGAAATGGGCAAAAAGTCGAATCAAGCGAGATAGGCAATTATAAGTGGTCTACGTTGGCCAACCATCGAAAATTCGATGGTCAACCTTGCAGAGTGGGTGGTCTATCACTGACGATCGAGTGCTAACCATTGCTGACCTGCTGTATCACTTTGTTGCAGTTTTTCCGAAAGGAAGTCGAAACAGTTTTTGGCCGGTTTTGTAACCTCTCAGTACACTTTTGAACAGAAAGTGTAACTTTTCATGTTGAAAACTTTGACAACTGATAAAGATTTTGTTTAATCGCTCGGCACCTGGACGCTCTGATACCGTACATACCAAACTATGGAAAACTCCATAAAAAAAAAAGCTAAACCTTCTCAGACAGTCGGAAAACGGCTTTCTTAGACCAAACATCGGGCAAAAAAATGAAACGCAAAAAAGCCCGACGAATACAATTTGGGATCAAACAACGCTTTTAGAGTTCGCCCGTAAAAATTCGAAGATGGTGGCATGAGGTAAAAAAATTACTGTACGCTTGGACCATGATGCGACAATGTGAAACAAAAAAAAAAAAAAATGACACACAAAATACGATTAAAAGTACACCAAATGCGTCCGAATCTTACCCGAACTCGAATGAACGCGTTTCATCCAAGCATATTCGGGTAGAAGATTGCCGCTGGACCCGGGCTCGGATACGGTATCGCCGGCGCCCTTCTCTTCGGCGTCATCGTCGAAGAACCGTTTC
This sequence comes from Prionchulus punctatus, assembly GCA_034698125.1. Lineage (NCBI taxonomy): Eukaryota > Metazoa > Nematoda > Enoplea > Mononchida > Mononchidae > Prionchulus > Prionchulus punctatus. Next base: position 29,893 of record JAQGBA010000423.1, on the reverse strand, counting down.
TTGCCCGTCCGCGGTTCATCACCTTCGTCGTCATCATCGTCGTCGTCGTCGTCGCTTATGTCCCTCGGTCGGCGTCGATTCGACTTGGAACCGGTGAACTTCGGACTCGGCGCCGGATCCGATTCTGGTACGACGATCGTCGGACCGGCGACGCCGACGTTGTTCTCGAGCCGTTTGTGAGTGAGACGATTTCTGGACGACGTATGACAATCGACAGGCTCGTAATTCGTCTGCGCTTGCTGTTGCTGATTCATGTCCATGTTGTACGTCCGATGCTTGCGGCGAGTGGACAACGGCAACTCGGGTACCGTACCGTAGTCGTCGTTACTGTAGGCGCAGGCGTTCTGCAGTTGGTACCCGACGTTCGGATGCATGGCGCCGTATGGATCCTGCTGATGGACTAGATGGTCGGACTGTTGTTGCTGCTGATGGTGAAAATGCTGTTGCTGCTGTTGCTGCCTGTGATAATGATGACCCATGTCCACCGGTTCCAATACGTTCGCCGACACCGACGACGACGACGACGACGGCACCACAGACGAGTCTTGCTGTTGCAACGAGACGACCGTCGGCGCGACGACGCCGGACAAATAAGCGGCTTGCGACCCGTGATAAAAGTCATTGTTACCGGCGGGCATGAATTTCGTCGGATCCAGAACCGCCGCCGCCGCCGACGATGAGCAGTTGTACGTGTTCATTTTTAATGTTTTGACCGGGCGCAATAAAAATGAATTATAACACTGCCGTAATGGCCTTCTAATGAAATATTTGTCAACCGCTAGTGTCACATAGGCTACGGGCAACTAGGCTGGCGCGTAAAATTTATTGCGGATTACGCCAATGCGAAAAACCTTTACGACCATCGTCGAATGGCGTCTCGCGTCGTTCGGGAGACGCGCGTTTCGTTTCGACATTGGCCCGCGCTCGATAGTCGCGTGACGCGGCCCGAACCTGCCCGGCCGTAACACGTGACCGAGTTCGCTCGCTCGCTCTCTAGTTGATCACGTGACCTGGCGCGCTCTAACGAAAGTTTGCTGCGGCGGCTCGTCTTTGAGTTGAAGACGTTTCGTGCGCCAGCTACGTTTTTTGCGCGCGCATCCGGAAAAAGTCCCGTGCTGTTTGTTTTTTTGAGCTTTTTCGTTTCAGATCTAGCTGCAGCGAAGTTCTTTGAAGTTTCTCCGCATCGACAATGGACACACTCACTCACACGCAAACACGCACGCAAACACAAATAATAATAAACAAGCAATAGCTAATGATATTTTTAAACGTGCGTAACGGGTTTTTCGAATGTATACAATGTCGGTTTTGTGAAAAACGTTCTCGTTTGATTGATAGACATCATAAAGCCTAATGACCCTACAACCAGGGTGCGCACAAACGCGCACATAACCAGTGTGCAAGTTTTGTTTGACTGTTTAACTATTGGCGTGCGGCGGCGGCGTTTAAAAGTTGCTATGTACATGTATATTGTAAAAACTGTACGGAAGAAGAAGATGAAGAAGAAGAAACAAAAAAGTTCGTCGGCGGTCTGCTTTCATCGTGCGTTATTATTGTTCAATTAAAATTTCGCCAAAATGTATATTCCGTACGCCGCAGTCGGCCGAGATTGGCGGCGTCGGACAAAGGCCATAAATTTTCAATGCCGAAACGCGCCGAAGGACGACGAACGTCGTTGGCGCTCGTGGTATTATAGGAGGTGAGATAGAGACGAATGGAGGCACAAAAAATGATATTGCAAATAAATTCACTTTAATGGCGCAACAAATTCTCGTTACTACCATTTTATAGGACATGCCGAGTGTTAATGCGCCCATTGAAGAAAAGGGAGACTGTTTTTATGAACCAGTCAGTCTCTCTCTTTCTCTGAAGTCAGTCTATGCCGACGAAGAACGCGTAGAACAGTACGTCGGGCAGATTTTTTTTTTGGGTTGTTCTGTGTTTGTGCGCGCAAGACAGTCACGCAAGCATATGTTGGGGATTTACCGTCAGTGGATGTGTGAGTTACAACGATAGTTCCTCTGCAGTAAGTGCACTCTTAAACGTTTGCTGTTCTATGATGTGCTCGCCTCCTCCCTCGCGTAGCTTACAGTACGACGACGAGTCGTCGGGTCGACGGATATAAATCGACTGTCCAACACAAATAAAGGGGTTTCTTGAATATCCACGCAAAACCCAGACGTTCGTTCGCCTCGATTTCGTGAGAGTTTTGGCCGGTCTAGACTGCGTCTCGGTGCTCGTTTCTCTCTTTCCTCGACCCCTACAGTAGGATGTTTTTTTTTCGTTTTCCGTACAGTCGACATTAACCAATTTCCTCCACCGAAGAATACAAAACTTTTTTTTCATCGTTCTGCGCTCGCGCCGCGAAGTCTGGGCGTAGAAAATTTTTCCATAAAGAATAATCGAGTTTCATATGTCGTTTTTTGATCTCGCCGACTCGGCGATCTTTCATCCGACGACCGTACATGAGTGGCTCGTTTGAGAAAGTTTTCCCGCTGAAAAATCTGACGCGAAACTAATTACATCGGGTAAATATGCAAAACTTGCTCCACTTCTACGGTCGGCGACGCGTTAGACGGGCGACGCCCGTTTTGATCTAACCGCGACGTTATTCGTTAATTAATTTTAATTATTCCCGTCGACACATAATCGAAATTCGCGAAATAAAGACAATATATAACATAATGCTTAATAAAAGCGTTCTGTGCAAATTTTCAAGCAAATCAAGCAAATTTAGTGTTGTCTACAGTGTTTTTCTCGCCAAGATTGCTTATTTTACTGTACTTGGACAGTTGCGCTTGGAATTTACTCCAAAGTGGGTTCGAAGAGCAAATATCCTGTAGTCTGCTGCTTGTTTTATTGCATTTAGCCTGTCGAGCGGAGAGAATTCTACAAAGAGGCGTTGAAACGCAAAAATTCTGCCGTCTACCGCGCTTTGCTCGTCGCATTGCACGTTTTACTGTATTTGTGTCAAGAAAAACGTTGCGAAAAGCAAATTTCCTGTCGTCTACGGCGTTTTTGCAATGTTTTCCGCGCCGTCTTTCATGTTTCTCGTTGCCGCAGGAAAGATCTTTTTTAAGTCTTTTTTCGTTCTAACCGACAATTCTCGCTCTTTCTCGATATGTTTTCTCTTTCTATTTCTCTTATTTCTCTTTCATTCTCGGTTACTGGTCTTTCCATCAAATTTTGCGGCAAACGTTGGGTTCGCTCCCCGAACCCGACCGCGCGCGTTTTCTCTTTTACGCCGCTCTCGGGCGACGGGCGGCGAAAAATATAGGCCCATGCGTCGGCTCCGCGCCGCTTATAAATCATCGAACGGCGGCGTCTTTGCCGCCCTCCAACGTTTTATGGATGATCGTTCGAAACTAGACAACAAAAAGGAACCCGCCCGCAGTTGGTGTTGTCCGAACTGCCTGCTGATCATTTTTCATTGTGGCGCGGCTCGATTTTCGAAAAAGCGACAGAGCGAAAAGTTTCCATCCCAGCCGCCGCCGAACGAACGAACGAACGAACGACGAAACGGAAACCCTCGCCGCCCGCCGCCGATGCTCGCTCTCTATATAAATTTCTCCTCTTTCTCGCTCGCCGTCCCTCGTCTATAGTTCTCTCTATAGTTCTCCGCTAGAAACGCGGAATATGCCCCCGAACGACCGACGGCGATGCTTCAAAAACGGTATCGATCCAGCGGCGCCATCCATCTAAGGGCGGCGACGACGACGGTCGGGGAATATAGTTTTGCTCGTTGGCCGAGGTTCGGCGAGCGAACCTCGTCGGTCGTCCTACTGTAATCGCCTCGATGAAAACATCCAACGACGCCGCCTCGGCCTCGAACGTCGTGTTTTAATTTTTCGCTCGTTTCTCTCGTTTTTCGGCAGAAATTTTTGATTCATTAATCGCCTTTCACACGCAACCGGCCTGCAAGCTGCCGCCCAATTAAAAATTGACCTCTTTTTATTAATAACTAATTAAAAACGTAATCATAATTTCTACAGTAATCCTCGCGCGCGCAAACACACACACACACACACAAACACACAACCATCGTCGACGGAGTAAATAAAAATGAAATAAAACAATACATTCACGCACGTAGCGAAAACTAGCCATTATTACGAGCGGCCAGTGTTCGATTTTTGTTTTATTTTATACATTAAAGGCGCCGACCGACGTCTTCTCGGGAAGTTTCTATTTTTGTCAAACTTTGCAAAGTTCTCAATTTTATCGAATAGTCGTTTATCATTCCAATTTTATATTCCATTTTTGTCGAAGAAAATAAAAAGGACGAAATAAATCTTGCAAAAAGGAGGCGTTAGATGTTTTTTCAAGGTCATTTTGCCAAAAACAAACGAATAAACATTCCAAAACTGATTTCTACTTATTTTGTTTTGTTATAAGCATTCCGTGTACTTACTCTTTGGCGGAAGCGGGTTTTTCAAATATTTTGTAATCTTTCGAGGCTTATGCTGCTTTGTCATCAAGAATACACTGCCTGCGCATCGTTTCATCAAATTTTACGGCATTGTCTCATTTTTTTACTGTGTGCAATTATGAAATGAGTTATTGCACAGTTTTTATTGTTGAAGACCATTTTACCATTAAATTTGGAACAATAACAAAAAAAAAATAAAATAACAAATTGAGCAATCTGTAAACAGGGTCTCGTATCTTTATTGGGGTAAATTCGATTAAAAATTTAACACCCTCGGGTACGAATAAAAAATTGAATCCACGTCGGTATTGTACGCAAAAAATGTCCGAAATAAATTAAAGCAAGGTAATAAAAAGTGAATTATTATAGTCATCAACGGGCCATCTTCCTCATCTATTAACGATATTAAAAAAAGTGTTCCTCGAGGTTATTTTTTGCTAGCACTCGCGTACTGTATCATCGATGGGCGTACTGTGGGGCGAGGTTTCATGAGGAGAAGATGTGTTTTTTAATTAGAATATGAAATTTATTCTAGCACGCTTACTGTCTTGAGAAAACAAATTTTTTGATTGAAAATTATCTTACAGTAGATGAGATGACCAATAAAAAATGAGCGTAATTTCTTAATCCGTGACCAGCAATAATATTATTCGCAAAATAAAAATAAATGACAATTTCATTAAATTATAGTTTATTTTTCCATTGCCCAGATCCTAAATCAATGCTTTCTTCTGAGAAGCAAATTTTTTACAGTTACCGTATTTGTTCGAAAATTAACACCCAGGGGTTATTTTATTTCAAATGGATTTGATCCAGGAATATTTCGAGGGGAGCCCTCTACTACTATTTCAACCTCTGTCAAAGGTTAATAAAAATGAAAATTTTTAAACAACAAGCCCTTTTCAATGCATTTTCTTTTACTTTGTAACCCACCATTCTCTAATAGAATTCAGTTGACATCATTACCTATACCTCATCCTGACATTCTTCTTGAAAAAAAATTGTCTTTTCAAGTTTGCACGCAAAAGGCGCCAAAAGGAGGGGATTATTTCTGAGGAGGGGGGGGTGGGGTATTTATGAAAAATTACAGTAAGCTTCGTCTAGAAACACTTGCTGTACAGTCATTACAACTATAGTCACTTTGACTTGACAACTTAACATTAAGTCACGACAACTATAGACACTAAAAAACAACTAAATTAGTCACATTGCAGCTGTAACCATTGGGCTACTATAGTTACTGTACTGCTATTAACTGAATATCATTCAAAAATAACCCTGAGTTCATTTAGAGTAGGTCTGACCAAGGGATTATTCACTAGGGGGTGGGATTATTTTTAAGGGGGGATTATTTTTTCAAACTGTAAACTTATGTATTGATGCTACGAATAATAATATTGCATGACATATTTCACTAATTAAAAGTGTTTTTCAAAGTGAGACTCAAAGAAAAAACATTACCGAATGATATTTTGCATAACAAACAACATGACTTTCAAAAATGTCTTCACACTTCATCAATATTTTGATGCTGCCAAAAAGTATTTACCAAAAAAGTCGTTTAGACGGCTAAAATAGATGGGAGATGTATTTTTGAGTGAGATTATTTCTCTTTAGGGGGGGGGGGGGGCTCTTTATAAGAAATACGGAAATAAGAAATAAGAAAATATGTAATCACTGCACAACTGTTGTCGGTCCAGTAGAATCGTTTCGTGCTATTTGACAGAACCATTATTAGAATGTGATTCTAGGTCTGTGACCATAGCCGAAAGTCTCTGGTGAAACTTTCTTAAAAGTGACTTTGTGATTGACCAGCTTTTCAATGTGGAGAACCAGAAGTTTTTTCAAAGTAACTTGTTTGATTAACCCGTTTTACCTCGACAGAAGCAGCTGCAGTCGATTGAAAAATTCAATGCGAATTTGTATACAGTATACTCTCGTTTTAGTGAGTACAACGGACTAAATTTTACTTCGCTATAGCGAGACTTCTTTATATAGATACTTACTATAGCGAATTGGTAACAACAATACGATTATGCGGATTAAGTTCGCTGAAACAATTCTCAAGTGGAACAGACTATAAAATTGAAACCGCAGAAAAGACACTTGACCCACTGATGGTACGATTGGCAAAATAATGAAAATCCGTTTATGTATGTGTATGTGTACAATACACAAACCCAAAGTTTGTGTAGGTGTATTGTGTAATACACATACACAAAGTATTTCAAAGTTTGTGTAAAAAGTTTGTGTATTTTGTACTTTTACAAAAAAATTACTTTTTTGAAGAATTTCTCTAAAAAAACCTTTTAAAAATGTTTCATATTCTTTTTTATGAAAAACATAGCGCACGCAATTAATCTCAAAAGCAAGAATGCAAGCTCAATGCAAAAACCCAATGCAAAGCAAAAACGCAATGAACTCAATGAAAAAAAAATTATCTCAAATTGTCCATCATATAACTACGATTCACCTTTATCATTTATTCTCTTTCAGTGCTTCCAGCGCCTTAACGGTATTGACGATTTTGAACAATGCCGGCTAATGAGAAATCTCTTTCAATACCAGCCGCTGATGAGGGCAATTAATAAATTCAATGCATAACTAGAAATTTCTGGACATGAATCTTTTTTTGATATCCAGTATAATATCGATTTTTCTTTAGCATTAATCGAACATAAACCCGGCATCCATGCTTCTTCTACATAATTTTCTAGCTTTATTTTAAAAATTCATTCATTATTATCGATCATTAATCGAAGAAGACGTCGAAGGTTGCTCTTGCATCGATTGATTGAAAAAGCCAGCATATTCGTCTTCCATCGAACCATCATCCAATGATTGTAAATTAGTATTAGCGATAATTCTTCCCGATCTTGATTTCCATTTTCATTTTGCATCAACACCATAATCAATACTTGAATGGAATTTGCGCGTTGCTCTTTTGTCAATCCTCTCACGAATTCTAAATCCAAAAAAGTCGAAAGCATATAAGCTGGTTGAAATTGAGCATTTGAGAAATTTAAAATATAATCGAATTGCGTTTCTAATGCTTTTTTAATTTCTAAAGCGACGATACTGCATTTTTCGACCTTCTTTCCATGTTCTTCATAAGTTTAATAATAGAAATTAATCTCGGTACAACTTTGCTCAATGTGCAATACGAGTCGCCTTTCAAAATATTAACCGCCTTTGCAAATGGTGTCAATAAATCCCAAATATTTTCGATTTCTTTCCATTTTAAAACATTCAAATCGACATTCACTAAATTTTGTTCGATAACCACTTTTTCAACAGCCGCTTTTGATTGTAATAATCAATCGAGTACGTAATAAGTGTACACCCATCGCGTTTGCGATGGAGACAATAAACCACGTTTATTATTATATCCTAACAATAACGATTTTTATTATTTTATTATTCGTAGATTTCGTAATGACTGTGACCAAAGCTGTTGCGGATTTAATAATCGGCACCAAACTTCTCGACGTGTCAACGCATTTTCGAACAACACACATTGATGTGCAATACAGGCGATTCGTTTCGTATGTCCAAAAACTAAATTATGATTCTCTTCTTGTTGATCAAAATTGGTTAAATCTCGATTCACTTCTTTTCCAATACGAAGCATCCAAAATTAAAATCGCTTTTTCAAACATAGCCATATTTTCATATTCCAATTCGATTTCATCTTCTTGAAGAATTGGAACAAATTCGACGACACATTCTTTCAACTTTTTAACCATACCCGATCCATTATCTGTAATATAAAATGAAATTTTACCTTCATCGATTTTCCATTCTTCAAATACCTTTCTTAACATAACTTCCGCACTGTCACTCGTGTGACGTCCATCGTATTTTTGTAAAGCGATCAATGCACTTTTCTTCTCCATCGATATCGGTTCAAAATATTTGATTATAATGCCCAAACACGATTCGGATAAGCCTTTTTTCGTCCATCTGTCTAAAATAACGCATACCTTTTGAACATTTTCCAATTCATCTTGTATTCGATTTTTGACCATTTCGTATAAATTTTCGATTGCTTTCGGAAGTTGACGTCGACTCGGTAGTTCAATTTTCGGATCCAATAATTGAACAAATATTTAAATTCGGGCGATTCGATTAATAAATGAGGTAACGATTGAGAAGCGAATAATAAAGAAAAGGCGCAAATCAATTCTTTGTACTCCTTACTGTCCTTATCGTATGGTTTTTTTCTTATTGCCGAAATGTTGAGTGATTTTGGTTTGAATAAAAGAAATCGATTCTGTTGTTTCGATGTTGTTGCTGAACTAGCAGTCGGTCGTCTCTCTCGGCGATCTTCTTTTCGACATCGGCTAACCTGAACATCACTTTTGTATCGTTACGCCCATCAGCAGACCGAGAAAGATAAATTTGTAGAACAATATTCAACCTTATTTTGTTTCGAAAACATTGAAAATCACACGTGTACATTCGTGACATGTTATTGTCAAATTTTAGAACGAAAATAATCATAAAAAAAGTTAGACATGGTAACGTCACATGCAGGAAACTGTCGAAAGATTGTGATGATCGTAGGCGACATTTTTTGATCCAAAAACCTGTCCGACTCTTTTATCGTTTTGTACTTTCTCTATTTTGTACGAAATCCTTTTAGGCGCGGTTAGTGCATAAAAATTTTATAAAAGTTGTTCAATTCGACAACTTAGAGGTTAGTTTTCTAAAATAGACCATTTTTTTTCGAAAATGGTTATTAGTTACATAGCCTTGCTCTTACTGCTTGTTTTAGGTAAATTAATAGTGTAAATGTGTTACGGCCCCCTTGACAGTCTTGATTTTGATATGCTCCATCTTAAATGTCTCATCCTCTTTTATAAATTATACGTCCAGAGACAAAGAGTGGCTATTAAATCAATATTTTTTAACGTGATTTTTATACGGCCTCTGATTTACATGATACTTTCAGCGGCTTTTAAAATTTGTTTTCTTCAGGTTTTATTGAATGTCGAATTGAAAAGCGTCAACTTACCGAAAACTACCTCGAAAGTAATAAAATTTCGCCAAAAATTGTTGTGATATTGTCTGAACTGTTCAAATTTGAAGAAGACGATTGGCATTTCTTCAAAAACTGAAATAGAGAGCAATTAGTTTGCGCACTTTTATTCCTTTCCATTGACTCCTATTTAAATTTATGTGAAATAAGAAAACGTCACCTTGCAAATCCGGTATGACTGGTTATTAGTCATTGGATGTGTTTATCGACACATACAAATTTGGAAGACCAGCAATTTAGCATTGGGACACCAATTAACTGCTGTGATTTTTATTTATCCGACGTGAATCAAGAAATGGTCACGATTTGTCATTGGTCACGCACATTATTTGTACTTTTTAGAATGTGGTCAGTCGAAAGTTCTTCCGAGTCTCAAGGATTCGGCGCCCCTCTACGCCCACAGCAGAAACCCTCGAGTTGTCGGCGGCGAAGAAACCAATCCGCACAGTTGGCCGTGGATGGCCGTACTGTACATCTGCAGTAAAAACGGCGCCACCTGCGTCGAAGGATGCGCAGGTACGTTGGTCGACAAGCAAACCGTGTTGACCGCCGCTCATTGCGTGTTCTTCGGACGAATTCCCGCCGCCAGGATCGTCGTTCGATTAGGTGCTCACGATTTGACCGAAACGTCGTCGGGCGAACAAAATATCACAGTGGCCAATTACACAACCGGGCGACAAGTATTAACTGACATAGCCATTCTGCACTTGAAAGATCCAGTCGCATACTCGAGTACAGTATCCCCGGCGTGCCTGCCGTCGAAAGACCTGCCCGAGGATACCACTTGCTACATCATCGGCTGGGGCCAGTATCAGAAGAACAGGAACAGCCCCGGCAGTACGATACTCAGGCAAGCGCCGCAGAAGATACTCAGCGGGAAAGTGTGCAAAAAGCGCGACTCGGTGTACGACGCGGAGACTCAAATATGCGCCAAATGGAAACGTGGAGTTGATTCCTGCTACGGCGACAGCGGTGGACCATTCCTGTGCTCGGTTGGTAACAAGTGGGAACTGCAGGGCATCGTCAGCTACGGTAGCAAGAAAACGTGCGGAGTATCGCCCGGATATTACACGAAAGTTTACGCGTACAAAAAACAAATTCTTAGTTATTTGTAAAAAGATTGAATACAGAGATACTGGTAACCGACAAACATGTTGGGTCCAGATGATAATGTCTGACAAAAAAGTGAAACATAAAAAAGACGGGTTCACCTTTGTACTTCATTATTGCTGTACATAATGTTTTTCTTGGTTATCCCTTTTTACCTTCATATCAAACGACTTGCATATCAGTTTATTAGAACTTATAGCAAAAATGGATTTCATTTGTGCTTAATCGTGTAAAAATAATTGTCAATTAAATTCAAACAATGTTTTGAAACAATCAACTGCAAATAAAAGTCTGTAATTTAAAATTCGTTGTTTAATTATTCAAATAATTTTACTTTCGTCGAATCCAGTTTTTTGGATAATCTATTAAAATTTAATAATCTAAAGTTTGCAATAAAAGTACTGGGCATACTGCATTCAAGTCAAATATCTTTCTACTTTTCACCTATTTTTATTTTACTATGTAGTGTAACTTGAAATTTTTAGGTTTACGAATAAATTGAAATTTAATGTTATAAGGCACTCTATTTATAAATTTGGTCAATTTTGGAACTTAAAATTTTGATGAATATCAGTGGAAAATCTTAAGTTAATTGTTCATTTATTATCCACTCGATTAAAGTTGTAAGATGAATATATAAGGAAAATTAAAACTAATTTTATGTCTGATTAACCGAAATATAGTCATTAATTGTTCTATAACTCAACAACTTTTTTAAACAACATCAAACAATGTTTACTTCACATGCAGATTATTAATTTAAATTCTTTGAATTTTATAAAACTTGGGATTTTATCAGGAAATAAAATATGAAACGTTTTTGTGCTAGTAAATGAAACTGCCGAGCAAAAATAAAGATTACTGTAATACAGTTATCTGAGCACAATGGAGCATTGTGGATCAAACAGGTTTTACCTCAAAAGAGTTTACTGTATAACATAGATGATTTTTTTCTACATTTCATTTTTTCCCCATTGTTGAAAAAATTGCGACCCGAAACGGGTACCAAATTATTACCAAATTATTCGTTCCATTGTGCAGTTGTACCGTAAGCCTACTGTAATTTTTGAACAGTTACATTGTCCTTTACGCTATTGTACGTCCGATATGCAGGAACCTACGTTTTAAAGTTTTTTTCTTCCTTTATTTTCAATTTCCACGGCTCAAAAAGTAAATTAGACTTGTTTATTTTCTCCTCGAAAACATTCGCGAAAAAAATTACCATTAAAAGCGCTGAAAAGCTTTTTTTGTCGATTTATTTTGTGAATTATTAAAACGGATTCAGTAATAAACATAAAAGACACGGGTTTAATTGAAAAAACGAATTTAACTAAGCAAAAAAGATAATAAAATATTGAACGGTATCAAATTATCAATCATATAAATAAATATTCCTTTTGAAACATAAAAAATGCTGAATCGACGAAAGATGAAACAAAAATATGGAATACACAGCACCGTTACAGGTTGAAAATAAGCACAAGTCACCTTGGGCAAACAACTGTTGTCATTAGACAATTAGTCACTGGACAACTATAGTCACTAGACAACTATAGCCGCTCGAAAATTATAGTCGCTAGACAACTATAGCGACTGAAAAACTGTGGCATTATGTTTTCAATCTTTCGACACCGTAAACCAAACATTGCAACAAATTTGACGACTTCGAGAAAAAAGCAGCGAAATCATTTTATGATATATAACAATAATAGAAATCTTTCCGTTGATCGCAAAAAGTTGTAACATAAAATACACAGGGATTCAATTTCACCGTTTTATCGCCCCGTTCGTCGTACGGGCGAGCAATAAATTTATACGCGTTGGTGCTCGGAACATAGCAATCCGACGGCCGAACCTGAGCATCATCGGGGGCAATGAATTTTATACATGTCGGAAAAATATTTTATGTTAACGGTCGACGAACGTGTCGATATTTCGTGAGCATTATTCAAACACCAAAAACGTGAAATCGGCGAATAAAAAATGCATCAATAGAGTACTGTGGATAGACTTACCGTAGTCTGTGATTCGCAGGATACAGTATTACACAATGCTTCCGATACACCTTGTAGAAACGAGCTTCTGATCTTTTTTCTACAAAAACTCGAATCCACAGGGTACACGAGAAGCATGCTAAGAGCGAACGTCCAGTAAAAACTGTGATTCGACTGAGATCCGAAACCAGCAGCATTTCAGCCACCATAACAGCATTTAAGGCCAAAAACAGTTTCAACCATTCGCAAGACCGAAGTCCGAATACAGTAGCGAAAGTACGCAACATCCGAAGTCCAATAAACTTTTATTGATACAGGACGATGGTAAATTTATGAAAGGATAGTTCATAAATTTTGCTCGGATAAGAGCATCGTCGAGCGACAAAATCGTATACGAGCCTAGCAAAGAAATACAGAAAGAAGCAGAAAAAGAAAAGCGAGAAACACACAAGAGCGACCAACTTTACTGAACGGACTTGCATTAAAACTACGTTTGCTTCTTTTGCGCCCAATTGTAATACGATTTTTCGTTCTTCAGTGTCTCTCCATCTCGCTGTCGGTGTTTCGTTGGCTCTCTTTCGGCGTCGTTCAGCGTACGATGTGCGCGCGTTTCTCCTTCTCTCTCTTTCTCTGTTACGCTGGATCGGCGTTTTACGAAAACTATTCGAAACAGAAGCCGAAGCCCCGACCGAGCCAGAGGCTGCGCAACGGCGGCGGACATGTCAACGAAGATTTATGGTAGCCACACATTCGAGCGTATGGTGGCCATGAATATTACCGTTCGCGCATATATAACGCCTTGTCATACTCGCCGCCGAGCGTTTTCGTTTTTCTTTTCTCTCCCCCCCCCATTTCGAAACCAGTAAGAAGAAGGAAAGAGACACTAAAAGAACGAGCAAACCGAGCGATAGAGAACCGAGAAAGAGCAGCATTATAGCAGGAAAAAATCTATTTCGTCTTCATTCTGTGTCCTCGCCAATCCTCGATCGAGGGCTTTTTTTCGCTCTCGTCCCGTCCATCGACGACGGTTGCGGTCGTAAATTTTCCGTCCGAAAACCGATCGTGATCGCCGCCCGGCGGATTGATCGAATCGGTGGCCCGGTTGGGGCGCGACAAAACAAAAAAAACGTCGCGCTCGTCGAGCGGCGTTTCGCCGATGATACTGTGGACCCCTGGTATCCGAATCTATAGAGCCAACGTTCGCCGCCCGATAAACCAGCATTCGGTATCATCGTTTGTCGGCTGAGAGAAGTAAAATACGTGGGCGGCTCTGCCGATCGTTTAACATATATACGAATCGAAGAACGGCCGACGACCAACGACGAACCGTCATTAAAGAGACGCCGCTTTCGAAAAACGTCCGAACGAACCGATTGGCTCGATCCGTCAGATGAAAACGACACCGCTTTGTATGATGTATTAGGACAGAGGTTGCCGTGGCTGAGAAGTTTAGAAATCCAGTTCTGTTCTATGTTCGCGCGCGCCAGCGCCCGATCTTGCGCTTGGCGAACAAGAAACGGGGAGGTCTTTTCTCTTTTGCATTTCGACCGTCGTCGTTCGCTGTTTGTATGTGTGTATGTGTTTGTGTGTATAGCCGCCAGCCGGCGTTGATATACAACACAACCCCGCCGAGCCTCATCGGCGAATAATATCATAACAACAAAAGAAAAAGTTTTTGGCGAGTAAACCGCCGCGGCGGCGAGGCGCCGGCCGCCGACGCTTCAAAACTTGGTAGACGAGGGGCGAAAATATTGCGCGCTTCGCGCCTAGCCAGCGCCGAGAATTTGCTCGGCCGACCACCGAGGCAAGCAAAAACACAAAAACCCTCGAAGACCCACCAGTAAAGTGTAACTTCAGAGACTCGGCAAAATGAGTGACGTCACTGTCTACATTAACACTGCTAAGACAACGAGCTAGTGACGTCATGCCCAGTTTCGAGGCGAGCGCCTAAAATAACGGCGCCGTTTTGCCTGCGAAACGGAAAATGAGTACAAATACAGTAAACCCGCCATTTTTAGCTCGCTATTAATCCATGCGCTAAAATGATCTAAAAACCCGCGTAAAGATACCGCAAACTAATAACATGACATTTTTAAAAGTTAACTCTACCTGCCAAGCAAGTAAAACGTTCGAAAATAGCGGCGATAGCGGTTTTGGCGCGTAAGTAATGTAGACAAAAATCCGTTTCGTCAGCAAAACGCCGCCGACCGACCAACGTTGGAAAAATTCGTTTAGACGACGTATTATTTTTGCTACACAAACTTACTATCTACAAACACCACGTCGACACAGAGATAACAACTTTCATGCACGACGAACGCAGGCAAACAAAAATACGAACGACGTACCCAACCCGATATAACGTAACAAAAACTCAACATCGAACCCGTAAACATTGTTTCCGTTGGAAAAAAAACTTTTCGAAAATACACCCCGCGGGCGTTCGAGTGGTTGGTTGGACGGCGTACAGTTCGAGCAAGAAACTTGTATATCGCCCAATGCGCGGATTCGTGATCGTAAAACGGGACCGGATAATTCGGACAACCGATCGTTTTTCATCGCTTGCCAAGGACCAACGTCGTCGCAACGACGACGACGACGACGAACGACTAGCTAGATTCGTATGTGCAAACTTCGCTCGAACGCGAGTTTGGACTGAAACCGTAAATAAATGCAACTTTTTTTGCTGGCCGCGACGCGTTTCGGGCGCGCACACGTTTCGAAACTGCCTGTGAGACGAGAAACGCAAAAACGAGCCCGTTTCTTCTGTTCAGGGTTTCGGGGTCGGTCGGATTTTCATCGGCGGTCATAAATCAAACTTTATTGCCTCGGCAGTTTTCGCAACGACGCCCCATTATTAAGGGACGTTGGCCGCGGTCCGACGGCGATCGGCGGCGTATACAATGCGAATAAATTTCGAAATGCAAATTTGCTCGTTAGATGAGCGCCGACGCCGCCATCGAGCGATCAAAGAGCACCTCCCGCCCCCATTGACTTGCAAAGTAAAATGACAAAAAAAGAAAGAAAAATAATTCAAAAACTCAGATTTCCAAGTTAAACAAGGCGCCTCGCCCGCTGAATTCTTCGCGCGCGCAGCGTAGAATGTTGACGCAAGCAAGCTTTCGGTCGCGGCCGGTGAGCTAACTAGCAAATCGACGACGCTAATGATGGCCGCTCGCGATTGGACGACGCCCGACGCTCGTTCGCCGATTGGACGACGGCGCGCGCGCGCGCGCGAAAAGGGGCGTTATTCGTCGATCGACGCCGCTGCGTTTCGTCAAAGTGCAAATTATTTATCTGAAACGGCGCAATTAAGATGAAATATGAGACTTTAGTCGGCTCGTTTTTGTGGTGAAACGTGCGGAAAAACGAAACATGCAAACAAGTGAAAACGTCGACGATTACGAGCCTAATTACGTGTCGTCGTCGTCGTCGACGTCGACGCCGCCCGACGATCATTTCGGATGTCCGACGACGACGACGACGGCGTCGGCGCCGGTCGTCAAACGATCATATCCGCCGACGTCCGCCTTATCTTCTTATCCGCTCGGATGTAAATTGTCGTCGAACGCCGAATCCGCCGACATGGCCGGCGACGCTCAGCCGAGAAAGCCGGGCGTATTCCCGTGGATGAAAGAAAGCAAGAAGAAACTGAAATCGGCTCACAACAACGCGCCGCAAACGAAAGTCGTGTCGCGATCGCAGGATAAGTCGACGAATTTAGATGGTAAGTTATTTGGAGCTTATTTTTCTCAGAAACTGCGGCCCTACTCTATTTCGTTAACCATCTGTGCGCCGAACGCCGGTCGGCTTCGCTTTTTGTTTCTCGATCTACCTTTGAGTGTCAAAATTCGGTTCATATGATAAATGGACTCGAGTAGCTCGGCCCATATGCGCCGACGACGTTAATGTAAGTTTAGTGCCACATTGTCTGGCAGTAGCCGAGGCCCGACGAAGATTTATCGGTTCGTCTGCCGAAAGCCACGGTCGACGTTCGTCGAAAATCGTTCTCCGATTTAAAACTTTTTCCCCAAGTTTTCAACTTTTACTCGGCTCGTCGTCGGGTCGGACAGCTTTGAATGATACGACGACGGTTTCTCGTTTCCGAACCCATTGATACGGGTCGACTTTTGCTTCCATTAGCATTGTCGACACCTGTCCCTTACGGTTCTCTCGTCGACGAACCGACGACGAAGAGTATTCGAGGAAAATTTCCTCAGAAACCATGACGTGAGACAGCGAGAGAGGACAGCTTACACGTTCGTCCGCGTCAAGAAAAATGATAATTGACGAGCGTATTACGTCCAAAATTCGAATCACCTTATGACAAACGAAATTCACATTTTGACGATACGCTTGCTCGTCAATTTCTCGTCAAAAACTGTTTTTCTACTGTCAAACGCGAGATTTTGACACGTTTTTTGTTTTATACGAACGATTGCAACATAATTTTCACTGCTTCTCAAATTTCATTGCCCTCAACTATAGTCGATGGGCGAGTGAAATCAATGAAGAACTGTGGTCGATGGACCACTGTAAATACTGGACAATTATAGTCACTGGCCAACTGTAGTCCCTGGCTAACTATAGAAACTGGCCAACTATAGTCACTGGACAACTGTAGTCACTCAACAACTTTGTCACTGGACAAGTTTAGTCAGTGGCCTCTATAGACACTGGACAACTTTAGACAGTCGCCAGCTATAGTCACTAGCCAACTATGATCACTCGCCATCATTAGTCACTTGCTAACTATTGTCGCTAGCCAACTATAGTCAACACTGGCCAAGTATAGTCACTGGCTCATACGATTTATCTGCTCGGAAAGTTTGCATTTTATAATGAATTTCGCCGATTTTCTTCGAACAAACAAATTCCCGTCAAGAAAATGGTTTACGAGCGAAATTTGTTGGGAGTAAATTTTCGTCTGCTTGACAAGCTGGGGGAGAGAAAATTTTCGTCTAGCTAATGATTCACATTTGTTTCAACCGTAAATCATTTTCTTGCCCCGATTGTAAATCATTGTTGTATCTTTTCGATAAGAAAATTTTTGTTTTCGAAAGAAAATATTTTCTGTTTCAAAACCGATTTTCGTTATACACGTGCGAATTGAAAACTAAAAACAAAACAAAAAAAAGAAGCGAATGAGTCAAAAATAAGAATCACAAGCGAAATTGTCCAGTGACTATAGTTGTTTTGTGGCTGTATTCAGTGACTGTCGTTGCTCGTTAATTTGCTGTCTGTACACTTTTCTTGTAAGAAAATATTGCTGTCCAGTACCTCCAGTTGTCCACTGACTATGCTGTGCCACCAAACACTTTGCTATGTCAATGATGTACTGTTCGTTATAGACTACGAGAGTTTCGTCAACAAGCGCAACAGGACAGCATACAGTAACATACAGCTGGTAGAGTTGGAGAAAGAATTTCACTTTTGCCGATATTTGAATCGCACGCGCCGATTAGAAATGGCGCGAAATTTGAAATTGACAGAACGGCAGGTCAAAATATGGTACGTACAGTAGCGAATTGAAAAATTTTGCGAAATTTTTCAAGAAACTCATTTTAACACTTCTAGGTTCCAAAATCGACGCATGAAACTGAAAAAAGTTCAGCGAACGAGCAAAATCGGCTCGAAGTCGATCAGAAGCCTGCACGATTTCAACATGTCGCCAGTGGACCAGGGTCTGGCGTCGGTCGATCATCCGGACCGACCGCAAAGCGAAGTGCATCGAATTTTCGAAGATCATTTCCCGAAATACTTCGACACGTTCGGCGCCGATTTCGTACCGTCGTCGCCGTGGGCGGCCAACGGCTACGGTCACCACGTCCAGCCTGCAGACAGCAGACATCAGCCGCCTGCGTATCAGCAGGCCGGCACATTCGTCGACGGCCAGTGGTCGAGCGACGGGCTCATGCCCGCGCCCGCGGGCGTAGTGGTCGATGGTTCGTCGCTTTTTCGATCTAACATACTTACAGTAACCACGACCTCTTCTCAACTACCGACCTACAGTACGACCAATAATAATTACGGCCAGGGCGGACAACAATTTGCATACGCGTTCGAATCGCCGAATCCCGTGCCGAATTGAGATCCCCTTCGTCGTCCGATAGTCCCCCTAGCTAGCTATCTATCTCGCGCGTTTTTCGATCTACCTATTGTTCGCCGATCTCATTATAAAATCATCAAAAATAAATTAATATTTTTGACTCGCAAATTTTTACCGTTTCAATCCGTCGCCTAGTCGTCGTCGTCGCCCCGTCGTGTCGTCCTTTAATAAATTTCTAGTCGAATTTCTATCCGTAATCAGTCGCCATGGTAAGCTATAATGGTCCAAAAATGAAAACGTTGGAAAAAACGCGCGTGAAACGCTCTTAAATTTGGCTGAGAATAAAAATTTGCACGTTTTAGCTCGTTTGATGCATTTGAATTTGTTTTTTTTAATGCGTGACACATGCTCTTAAATTTGTTTTAATCAAGTCGTGAAATGCTCTTAAATTTTGTGTTCGATAAGTGCAATTTTTTATCATTACTTGTTAATTTTATGTTTCACTCTGGAATTACGTTTTTCGTCGCATGGTTGTACTGTATTTTTGTTTTTCTTTCGTACAAAATTTTTGTTACTGTATTTTTTTGACGTTGTGAACGGAGACAATTATTTTTCGTGACAAATATGTGTATTGAGATTATCGTATAAATTTACTTAAAATTTACGAAAACAATTTTATCTATTCACGACCTATTTTTCGAGCGTGATCGTAAATCAAAATTTTGTTTACGTTTTTCTAATGCTATTCGCGCGTGTAAAAATACAAAACTTGATTTCGCAAAAATATTTTTCAGCCTCATGACCGTTGAAATTTGCGCAAAATAGGGGTTAAAGTGTTGAACAGACAGTTAGGGACCATTCCAACGCTGAGTTCATAAATCGTGATGTCATCGCTGAAATCGCTCAGCTCTTGCTGATCAATTCGATTCAGAAAACAAATCGGACTTCTCAGCTGAATTTCATGGAAAGTCAACGAAATGAAGTTCAATGGCAAGTCGAAATTCGAAAGCAGACTGTTGATCAAAAACAAATCAGAACTTCAAAAGTCTAACGTATAACTTCAAGCATATCATGTCAACAGTTGACAAGTCGCAAATCAGAACTCAGCGATGGTCAATCAACATTTAAAAAGTTGTTAAATGGGATTTATAAAATCGGTAAATCATAACTATAAATCTCTGCGTATTGTTCACTTCGCAGCAATTTGTCATTTCAAAAAAAGATTTTACCTTCCTCGTATCGCCATTAATAAAATTCGTGGAAATTTGTCAATTACTCGCTGCAATTAGGGAAATCGTCTTTCGAAGTTCATTATTTTGATAAACAATCAGCCGAAATTGACGCCGTAAATTACTCGCTCTCGATTGAAACAAACTATTTAATTCGTTCTGTGTGAGAGACAAAATAAACTTTTGATATTAGTCTCAAGGTCGCGCTGGCCAACAAAGACAAACAGTTTTTCATACAAAACAAACACCAACCATCTGTCGTCAAAGGAAGACTTGTTTCAATTTGCGAGCAGCAGGTTGAAATGTAAACCACAAAGAAGTAAAAATTACTGTACTACAAACAACAATATAATTCTAATGTCTTTTAAGATTAGTGTGGGAAAGTCAAGTGTATAAAGATTTGCATCGTAGAATGTCGGTCGTGCCCAGACTTTTACATCTCGAATGAACGGCGAGTGATTGGTTATATCTTAACCAACAACGGCAAGTCGTTGTATGCCCAGAGTTTTACATCTTAAATGAACGGAAAGTGATCACAGGACCAAACTTTTACATCTTGAAAGAAAGGTAAATGATTGCAGATCCAGACTTTAACATCTTAAAAGAAAGGCGAGTGCTCGTTGGTTGAGACTTTTACACCTCAAATGAAAGGCTAAGTCCAGACTTTTATATCTTTGTTTCCCTCCTCATGCGTTCGGCGGGCTTACAGTAAACTATGGAACTTTATTGAATTAATTTATATCAACAACATTTATAATAAAATCACCTATATAAACGAAAAATTTATTATAAAAATCAAATCGTCCATTGAAATGCCCTAAGGAATACAAATAATTAATCATTTATATCGACCTATTCTCCATTATCATTAATCATAAACTCACTACAAAACTATTGAAACGTGTTTCTGTGACAAATGGCCTGTGAAAAAAAAACAAACAATGAAACCATTTTTGGCATTATTGCAATGAATAATAAGCGATTTTGTGGAATGGAATGTGCTGAAAACGAGTTTCAGTGAGGCTTAATTACGAATGTCAAAAAAGGGGCGGTGTAAATATAAGTTACAGCAAACAAACATTGTAATCTAGTTCAAGGCGAATTCAAGTAACAGCAATGATGAGCAAGAAAGGAAATCGGATTTTCTTGCAGAGTAAGTCAGATTGGCTGACTGAGTAAATCCGTGTGCGAGTTAAGTAAGTCGCGTATATAGGATGCGTAGATGAGATTGCTAGCTGAGTAAATCAGATTTCTAGCTGAGTAAATCAGATTGCCGGTAGAGTAAATCACTTGCAACTTCTTTGTCAAGTGAAATCAGATTTGCAATTTGGCTGCGGCTTGAAATCAACTCTAGATCAGCGTGTGAAATGCTAAGCATATTTTGAAACAAAACAAATCGCTAGCAAGCTTGTTCGTTTGATTCAGCCGCAAGCGAACCGGCATCCTTTGGTTGGAGAAGCTAAGACAGGTGGACGTTGGAAAGGATGCGAAATTTAAATATCGCACGACAGTTGGCTCGATTGTAGAAGCGTGCGCGCAAATGTCGCTCGAACGTAGCCGCTGCTCAGTTTTCTTCAAAGCCAATTTTCGAGCCATCGCCTTTTGACTTCGGGCGGCGACCGGCGAGCGCCCGATATCGCGCTGGCTCGTACTCCTTTTCTGACCGCCGCGGCAGCGACGCCGTTCGTCGAGCGCGGCACCACTGTAGCCGCGCGGCAGCTGTCGATTAAACTCGGCGCCGATCTATCATCCAATGACATTTGCTCGAACCGACCGACGTCGAACGTCGATTGGCCGAAGAGCGTCGACTTCATTACCCACGGGGTAACGTGACATCGTCGTTCGATAGGATCGTAAATTTTGCCCGGGTGATTTATGGCGGCGCGACAAAAGCGGCCGCCCAACTAGTCGTTTCGGCGTCCGCGTATTATTTTCAAACGGTTAACGTTTCGGGCTCTCTCGCTCGCTCGCTCGCTATATTCTATCTTCCTATAGTTTCATATTCTGCGCCGTCGTTTCGACAGCGACGCAAAGAGCGTTCGGTTCGAAAAACGACCGACGACGACGACGACGACGACGCACGACGGAACGGACGCGTTTTTCGTTTGGCGCTCGCGGGTACAGGAGAAAATTTATTGCCGTACGTCGAAAACATACGGTGGGGGCATTTTTCGACTCTTTAGGCGACGTACGACCGACGGGACGATAATTTATCATTAAGGGCAAGCCGTCGTCGTTCGCTCGCTCGCTCGCTACGCACACGGTTTTGAATTATGAGCAGTAGTTGCGAAATGTTATTTAAAAAACTTTCGAAACCATCTTGCATATCGTCGGCGTCGTCGTCGACGAACGGCCACGGCCTCATACCGACGGCGGTTAATTACCATTATAATAATAATCATCATAATCATTATCGGCAATATTTCAATAACAACGCTTGCAGTCTGGCCGATTCTCAGCAACAGAACTGTAGCTTGTCCGGCGACGACGGCGGCGGCGTCGCCGGCTACGGCGCTAACGGAGCGCCGGAAGTGACCGTCGTTTATCCGAATCAGTCGCCGACCGTGTTCGTCGGCGCCGGCGGTCAATTCATCTCGGCCAACGACGCCCATTTGAATTTACAGTACTCCGCCGTCGACTCGGCGTCGGCGTCGTCGGCGTACGGTAATCAGACCGAGCAGCAGAATTTAGCCGCGTTGAGTTGCTACGTTGCCGCGCAAGCGGTCGGACAGTCGGACATTGGCGGCGGCGGCGGGGGCATCCCCGCCGGATATCTCGGATCCGGTACCGGACAATCGCCGTTCCAATGGTCGCAATATTCGGACTACATTCCATTCGCGGCGGCGGCGTCGTCGTACGATTCGGCTTCGTCGTTCGGCGCGCCGTTCTCGCACAATATGCAACATATGGTCGGGTCTCATTTACGGTCGCCGTCGACGTCGTCGGCAACGTACAAATGGATGCAAGTTAAACGAAGTCAGCCGAAAGTTGGTAAGTTACGCGTCCGTGCTCGGTTTCTTGCGTTTTCGTTTTCGCTCGCGCACGTTTTCGGCTAAAAATCGTTGTAATCGGTGTTGATCCGTGTTTTACTCATTTTTTGGACAATTTTAGTTAAAATTTCGCAGTTTTACGCCCATTTATCATTGTCGAGTCGTTTTTCTTGTTTTTCGAGCTACTTTCGTTGACTACTTCGTGATTTATATACTGTAGTTTTTCAGAAACAAATTGCATTTTCGGTCCCGCGCGACCTACAGTAGAAAAATAAATAAAAACCTCAAAAATGGTCGCCGGGTCTCGCCGGTCGTAAATCTCGTCGCGCAGCCAATAAAACGTCAATTTTTTCGAAAATCGACGTTGATCGCCTTGAAATTTTTATTTATCGGTTTAGTGTTTAATTCTGTAACGTTTAATGGTCACGAAACTTTGTTAGGCAGCGCCCGATTTGTGTCATCGGAAACAAATTTTGCGTACTAAATCGCCCATAAAATGTATTAACAACCGTTCATTTTCGTCGATCATCGTAAATCAAGTTTTGTTGCCGTTCGATAAATAATGGACGACCATTTGTGTCATCGAATGCAAAAAAACTTCTCGTTTTTTGTTTTGGGCGAGGTGTTTATGAATGAACTAGGAATTCCAACGTGTCAACTATAGACCACCTACCTTCCTTTACCTGTCCTACTGTAGTCGTAAAGTTGCTGATCGCTACATTTTTCTTCATTCTAGCTCCCTATCCGACCACAACGAAGAAAGTCATACAACCAACTTCGGTGACGCCCCCTTTACTGTCGTGCAGCTCGTCGGCGTCGTTCGCGTCGGCGGCCGACGCCGCCAATAACGTGCCGAGGACGAATTTCACGACGAAACAGCTAACGGAATTGGAAAAAGAATTTCACACGAGCAAATACTTGACGCGAACGCGACGACTCGAAATAGCTAGTCAATTGGCGCTGAATGAAACTCAAGTGAAAATTTGGTAAGCGACCAGTTCAATTTAGCCAGTGACGTCATTAAACATCATTTTAGCCAGTGACGTCATTAAAGTACATTTTAGCCAGTGACGTCATAAACTTCATTTTAGTCATGGACATCATAAAACTTCCTTTTAGCCAGTTCCGTCATTAAACTCGCTTAGGCTCATTTGTTGCTCGGATCAACCATTTTCCAAGCATTATTGAGCAAGTATCCCGATTGCGCTTTCCAGTAATTGTGTTCAAACCTATTTCCGATCCACCTACCATCCATCAAAATAGATTGTCCTCCTTGTGCGCCCGTTTCCCTCGCGCTAAACAGACTAATTATATTATAACAATAAACGGGAAAATGAAATAGCTCGTTTTTCAAAATATGATAACTTCCTCGAAAACGTAGATTGCGTTCGTTGTTAAGGTTCCAAAACCGTCGGATGAAACAAAAAAAACGTATGAAAGAGAAAAATTTCGCCGGCGGCGGCAGCTCGAGCGGCGTTAATCTAACGGACAATGCGTCGGACGACAGTAGCGAATCGCCGTCGCCCGTTCATACTGTAGCTTCGTCGAAAACGTCGTCGACGAACAGTAACAACAATAATAACCAGCGATCGTCGTCCATCGGCGCCAAAGATGATTTTAGCTTTACGAGGCTTTAGAATATTTGCCAAGGCTCATAGGACGGGTCGCAATTATAGAAAAGTGGTAAGTCTCGTTTTCCGACGACTTATAACGGAATTTTGCTCGATAAACGGCACCAGGAACTATTTATCGATATTGTCTTGCTAACGAAAGGGCCCCGCGCGGCTACAAAAGCTTCGAGTTGGACAACCTACAGTACGACGATGATTGGCTGTGAAATTCGTAAACAGAGTATGATTACAGTAAGTTTGATCTGTAAGTTGGCGTTTTTTATTTGAAAATGGTGGTTTTTTTGTTTGGTTTTTTTGTCAGTCAGTATTAATTTTTTTGTTTACAAAATTGTTTTAAACGCACATTTTGCTCACTGTACATAAACTTTTTTTGAAATTTGTTACTTTTTTTATGTACAGTAAGTTTTTATGTTTCGAGTGCTATTTCATTGATATTAATGCAAGAAAAATCTAATTTGACCTCAAGAAAATTTATGATTAAAATTTTTCGACAATAAAAAACAACTTTTAGACGGCCGGAGAGGAAATAGATTGACAGTCGTACGTCCGGAAAATAATTGTATCGATGTGTAATTTGAAAAAAATGGTGAGGTAATGATGTTCAAGTTTTCTGAAGTTGCGTCGAGGTGTTGTCGTATAATTTGCATAGAAAGTGAGGTTTAGCAACGATTTTCGTGTTTTTATTGAAGACGAGTTCCAACTTTTTTTGCTTTGAAAGTTGATGTTTCAAAGTACTTATTGTAATGGCCAGCGAATTTTCGAGCTCAAAGTGCGGTTTTATGAGTTTTATTGTTATCCGATGCAAATCCAGACACCGGGAAGGGAAATTTAGTATAAAGAGAACCGAACTATGTACGCGGTAAAGGCCAACAGCATGAACGCGATTTTTGCGCTGTTGGCCAACTGTTGCGCGACCAACAGAAGTGATCTATCTCTGTCATCTCGCCGAAACGAAGCGATTCGCTACGGAGACCTCCCAACGAGCGACGGGCGATGTTTGCTTTGCCTGTTGCTCGTTTCTACCGCCATTCTTACGAACGCCTGCTCAACAATTGTCCTCGGGGCGAAGGACGCCGGCGCAAACTCCGACCTAAGAGTCGCTGCGCAAACAGTTGCACCGAAAATGTTGAAATAATACGAATTTTTTTTCATGCGAATGGTCGATAATCGATCATTAATTAGTTCGTAATAATTTTCATGATTAATTGCCGCTTTAGAAATAATAACTAAAAGCAAATATTATAATGGCTAGCGAGTTAACGAAGATAATTTGCTCGTGTAAGTTAGCTAGCCGCGACACTTTTTTAGCCGCCCGCGCGCGCGCGACGACTGTAGCTCCGCCCAGCCAGCGCGCACGATTATCCAGTTTGTAAAATTTGTTTTGAATATGTGCGTGCGTGGACATTTTTAAAATTCGTGAGAAACAATAATTTTCGCTATCCAATTTACACAAATGACGCTGCGAATGTTATTTTTTCACTTGAACGTCGTTTTCGACCGGTTTTTGCAAATTTATCGTCGGGCGTGTTGTTTGCGATCGCCGCCCGGTTTTTCGGGGTCGTTATAAATAAAAATCAAAATTTCGAAAACGGAAATCTCGTCCGAATATCAAACGCGCCGACGCTCGTTTGACCGTTATTCGATGCGAAAAGTTAGTTTTCGTCAAACGCAACCGTCGTCGAGCCGACGACGATGATGTTGAGAAAATTTGTCAGTCGAGAGAAAACTTTCCGCGTATACGATACAGAGAAAAAGCGCCTCGGGTGTCGTCGGTTTATGCGACTTTGCATTCGCCGCCGAACACCAACCTGACTCGCCGACGACGGTATATGGAACAAAACCGATGCGAACACTCGCCGCCGTCGGTCGCTATTAAAACCGGAGTAAACATAGAACCGTCGCTCGCAATGGAAAACGATCGAAGATGATGGATTACTGTGGCGGCGTTCGGGCAGGCGTATTATTATAATCTTCGAGCTGCGCGCTCTCTCTCTCTCTCGATATCTATAAAACTAAAAATGTGTATGTACATACGCGTTTTGTTGTGCATACGACGATCGAACCGAGTAAAAAATGCATATCGCCCGCCAACCGAAGTCCCTATTAATATTGTATGGACGGCGCATGGACATCAAAGAAAGCGCGCCGCCCTTTCCCTCGTCCCCCCCCCACCCGAACCCCGCCCGACTCCCTAGCGATGGCGATGACAAAGCAGACCGTCCTCGACCGGGGGACCATTTTAATTACGTACGCTCGATTTACTTGTTCTTCATGCCGAGACGGTTCGACAATCGGGCCACTTTGACGGACGATTTCCTTAAAAAAAGTCGAAAAATTTGTTTGCAATGCTGCGTGCCGGGCTCTTTTGGAAAACGGCCAGTTTTTCGGTTGGTTTGGAAAATGTCTGGATAGGATGTAGATAAGGTCAAAATATTGCGCAGACCTTGAACGAAGGGTGTACTGTAGATGTCGATAGTTCGACTAGACAGCCAATCAAATTGCGACGCAGCTGCAACGTATGGCAGCATATGCAATTTATCAATGTCCACTGTTACAATCTTTTTTAAGGGTATTTCGATTATTTGCGATTTTCAGGCAGCAAGAATGCACATTTTTAGTTTTAGCGTGGGCTTTCCAAGCATTTTTTGTCTGGAGTTCAAACCTACTTAAACTTTGATGTTGAATGAAAATTGAAAACAGATTGAGTGGTTTCTTTTTCAAATAACAGTAAAGCTTAAATGTGATTTAAATGTGACGTTACCAAGATGGATAGCTACGGCTTTTGACAACATAAAATTTTTTTTTCTTTAGATTTTTACAGCGTAGAAATGTTTGGTTTTCCACTGGACAGATGACAATTTTGATCAGTTTGCTTATAATTTTACTTCGCGTAAACATTTCAAACAGCGTGAATCGATTGATGTCTGCATGATGTCACTTAACTATTTAAGTTTACTGCAAACGAAATGGAAAACAAAATTAATGTCGGCAAAATTTCTCCTTCCAGTAAAAAAGCCGAGCGCGCCAGGATTCGAACCTGGAATCTCCTGATCCGTAGTCAGGCGCGTTATCCATTGCGCCACGCACCCGATGCTGTGCCATCCAAGACAAACAAACAATCAGTAACAAAATAATTGATAACAGTGCAGCGGCTAGTCGTTTATCTGTCTCAGCCACCCTTTTAATATTATACACTTTTTAAATTTATTCATTTTCAAATTTTTCATTGTAGTGAAGTTGCAAGATAAAAAACATTTTTGAAATTGCATGTCACTTACAGTATGCATTGCATTTGTTTTTTGGCAACATTTTTGGTAAGGTGTACACCAGTTTCGTTTCAAAAGTGTTTGACAAAATAAAAACTAGGTGATCGTCCCTCAAATAAAAAATTTACTTCGAACAAGCTGCAGTCAGTCACTGAACGCAAAAATGTTACAGTAATTTGAAAACAACATCATCTTCATCAAGCCATGTACGATACACCCCCTTATAGTCCAATTGGAACAGAGCGCCATTACGCATACTGTAAGGTAAGTAATGCCGAATTTTCAAATATTTCAACATTCTATCGAAGGAATTCCTGTCGTGTCTAGTGTGCGAAATTTCCATGACTATCACGCCAATGCTAACGTGTTCGAAGAGTAAACTCCATTCAGCTCCTTCGATATCTAGTTTCATGAAAGCAGTTTTGTTTATCAGTGCTCGCAAGTCGTCCAAAATAATGGAGTGAGTTGCAATCCTATTTTGGCCCTCTTTCCATCGTCAACGATAAAATTTTCAGCCATGCTGTTGTTGTACGTGTAAAAGCTCACCAAACCGTACGAACCCCAAACGGCTGCCATTATGACCTAGAAATAAACTGTATTTACAGTTTATCACAAATATACACATTTTGCAATTCGTACATGAATTCGATCCTTTATGCCGTTCAAGCTAGCGACCTTTTGAATTCTTTTAATATTCTCCGGGAACAGCTCTACAGCTATACCATGCGTTTGCGCCGATATGGCGTACAGTAAGTGCGAGCCAACGTGAGATCCCACGTCCAGGAAGACAGAATCTGGATTTCCATCCAAAAACTCTTTGGTGATTTTCTGAAGGCTCCCAAACTCGTTGTTTTTTAATTCATGCGACAACCAATCCGTATCGTCGTTATGTAAGCAAACTGTATACAGTGGATGCGCTTTAGTCAAGGCAATACATTTAATGTTGTCGGTATCTAATTTACATTCTTGTTTCCGCCGAAATATAGAAAGCACTTAACGATGCAGATACAAGCAAAAAGAAAGTACAACTTTTCCGGAAGAGAAAATTTGAATTCTGAAAATCAAAACCAACAATTTGTTATGTTTTCAAACGTCGCAGGACAGTTTAATGCGATTATTGCAGTTGATGGATGTAACCTACATACAGCATCTTTTGGCTTGACGATGATTCTTCATTTGAATTGTAAACACAGCACACAAAACATTATCTTTCCAGATGAAGCGTCATATTGAATTTAAAAAAGCACACACCGTCAGCATCACAAGTTAATGGCTTTCGTAAGAGTTTCGATTAATTCTACCCTGTATCCATTTAAATAAAGAAAGTGCTTCTGTAAATACCAAGTAATTCTTTTACAATTCAATAAACCATCATCGGATAGCAAGCAACTTGAAACACCACAGCATTGTATTTTCTAACAAGAGGCGTTCCAAAAGTTCTCAGTATTTATATCTGAATTTGAATATGGAAACAAAATTTTAACTTACAGGTGAACTATATCATCTCAATAGACAGTAGTGAAAGTTTTTCTACTTCATAACTTAAATAGATTTTACAAAATTAACATATACAGGTGTCCTGTGTATACCGTACGCCCCCCCCCCCTCCGCCAGGAAACATACGCAAGAGTAAAATTTGATTGACCATCATGTAGAGAATGCAATTCTGCATTCCATGGTGCACCTCTTGTCGTATTGTCTGCAAAATTCCAAAATCATTCTTTCATTTTTGTTAATTTCACCGTTCCAAGCATGAGTTTTGTTTTAAAGCAAATCAAGCAGGAGTCTACCTTATTACGAAAAAATGGGTATCCAATCAATTAAAACGATCCGAGGATTCGGTTCAAAAGCATTGGAGAAAGAAGCTGTCAGAGTGTTTCACTGATTTTTCGATTCGTGGTCGCCCAGTGAGTTTATCTCAAGAATCGAAATATATCGTTAATTCGAGCAAAGTTGCAGCGTTGGCAAATGAAATTTTCTGTTTCACGTGATTTTCATACTGCTTTTTGACCATAAAAGGACTTCTACTTTTAACAGATTCTTTTTTCAAGATGCGTTTTCTGATCGAGAGTGCGTTTTTCGTAATTCAATAATTTTCTTCAGCTTTTTATAAAATTAGCCTGGACATTCCTCGTTGATGTGAAATTAATTTTA